>JAYEPQ010000001.1:1812500-1977500 GCA_036321105.1 Dracaena cambodiana | reverse complement strand
TTTGCTTTCTTCCCGAATTATAAACGTCTCCATCTGACCCATGGACCAAAAAAAATCCCCAAAACGAAACCCTATTCTCGTCCCCAAAATCTCTCCAAAAAAAAAAAAAAAAAAAGCCCTAATCTTCTTAACAAGTCACGATGGGGAAGAACGATTTCCTAACCCCGAAGGCGATAGCCAACCGAATCAAAGCCAAGGGTCTCCAGAAGCTTCGCTGGTACTGCCAGATGTGCCAAAAGCAATGCCGCGACGAGAACGGGTTCAAGTGCCACTGCATGAGCGAGTCCCACCAGCGGCAGATGCAGGTGTTCGGCCAGAACCCCCACCGCATCGTCGACGGCTATTCGGAGGAGTTCGAGTCCTCCTTCCTCGAGCACATGAAGCGCTCCCACCGCTTCTCCCGCATCGCCGCCACAGTCGTCTACAATGAGTACATCGCCGACCGCCACCACGTCCACATGAACTCCACCCAGTGGGCCACCCTCACCGAGTTCGTCAAGCACCTCGGCCGCACCGGTAAGTGCAAGGTCGATGAGACCCCCAAGGGCTGGTTCATTACCTACATCGACCGCGACTCGGAGACTCTCTTCAAGGAGAAGATGAAGAACAAGCGCCGAAGGTCCGATCTTGTCGAGGAGGAGCGCCAGGAGCGCGCCATAGCCGCCCAGATCGAGCGCGCCGCTGCTATGCTGTCCTCGACCTCGGATTCGAATCCTGGCACTGGCGCTATCCCTAGCCAGGATTCGCAGCCGCTGGCGAAATCATCGGAGAAGCAGCTCAAGTTTGCGCTGCAGCCGAGTGCTGGGAGCTCGTCAAAATCGAATCTTGATGAGAAGTCTGCCGTGCCGAAGAGTGCTGCGTTGGGGTTTGACGAGGGGGCCGAGGCAGAGAAGAGCGCGAAGACGGGGAAGGTTGCGAGCGGTGGGTCGTCAGCGTTGGATGCTCTGATGAGAGAGGAGGAGAAGGCCAAGGAGAGGAGCAATCGGAAGGATTATTGGTTGTGCGAGGGGATTGTCGTTAAGGTGATGAGCAAGACATTGGCAGAGAAGGGATATTATAAGCAGAAGGGCGTGGTGAAGCGGGTTATTGATAAGTATGTTGGAGAGATTCAGATGTTGGAGAGTAAGCATGTGCTGAGGGTGGACCAGGAAGAGCTGGAGACGGTGATTCCGCAGATTGGTGGGGTTGTGAGGATTGTGAACGGAGCCTATAGAGGTTCGACTGCAAGACTGCTGGCTGTGGATACAGAGAGGTTTTGTGCAAGGGTGCAGATTGAGAAGGGGATTTATGATGGGAGGGTGTTGCAGGCTGTGGATTACGAGGATATCTGCAAGATTTCCCAATGAGAGTTTGAGATTTTGTCCAGGTCAGCAATATTCGTATAACCTTGCATTTCTTTCCGATGTTTCATAGGTTGTTACCTTTATGGTGATTATGTTGCGTTCATATTACATAGCGGGATTGATCTTGCTATCTTAGAAAATTTGGTTGGATGTGCAATGAAAATAAATTGTAAAATCTAACTTGTACCCTATGCTCTGCATTTCCAAAAACAATATTGTTGCCTTGGATAGATTTCACACGATAATATGCTTTGCATTCTGTTGTTGTAAGAAGAAAGAAATATCCATTGGGATTGGCATATGAAATGGGATATGTATTAAATTGAGAAATCATGTGCAGTTGAATCTGTGGAGAAATGGAGATGAAATCAGGATTTGTCACAGTAGGTATTGGGTAAAAACTGCAACATCTGATGGGGTGAAAGATGGTTTTTGTTTATGAAGTATAGCAATATGACTCACATATGCGGATCCATTGAAATTTAACATAGATTCTCTGAAAAAGATTAGACTAGTTGGACGTATGAAATATGTGGATGTCCCCCATGCTTAGGTGAAGTAAGATATGATCTAATGTCTGAACTGAACATATAACTAAGTCAAACAGAAGACTCGATACTCACTGATAACTACAACATCGGAAATGATGTTTTGGACAGGTAAACCATTACAAGTGCTCAGTAGCACATGGGTTTTCTATTTTGACTTGATACGTTGGTAAGGTGAAATTTAAACTGCTGCATGAAGGGAAGCTATGAAAGTGTTTTGCTATTAGCACGGTCTACAAGTAATTGTCACTAGAAGGAAAATGAAGAAATGGATAACTCATGAGAGCTTAAAATAAGTTGTTAGGTATAATATATTTGCGGCTTCTATAATAGGATGCATTTATAGTAGTATGTTCTTGGATTTTGAATATGTAGAGAGAAAAACTGGAGGTAGTATTCATAAAAATTCTATATTTGCTAATCCATCCTAGCTAGGATGCCACCATCATTGTCAAAGATTTGATGTAGCAATAGGAGCAATCTTTCTGTCAGATGACTCAGATTCAGGAATTATTGCACAGGTTTTAGAATGTTGCAGTATGAGAATACGACCTTTTCTCTGTTGTGTAATACTGTTACCGAAACACTTGAAGTTTGAGGAATTTATATTATTTACATGTTGGTCACTTGGACACACGAAGGGCACTTCAACTTATTAAATTATCGGAATATCATTATTGGTGTAGGCGTGTGCAGATATAATAATCTGAAGTTCTTTTGGTGCTTATAGTTGGAACTCCATGCAACTCCACCTACAACAAAATTTTAAAATAGTATTATGCTGCATGCTTTTAGGTCCATAAATGTAGTTGGAACAGCATCTAGGGATCTAAAAGTTGTAGTTACGACACTCAAAATGACTGCAACTCGCAACTGCATCTTTGGAATTGTGCTTAAACAATGCTGTAACAGCAAAAAAGTCCTTAATAGCACCTTCAATATCATGATTTCTCTCTATTTAATGTTGAAATACCCTATAGCTAATTCGTAGTTGTAAATCATTATTCGATGTTGAATTTTGAAAATCAAGCTACCTATGTAATACATAGCAATTCCAACTACCGTAGTTTGAAAATATGATATAAGAAATGTGTGCACCTCCATCTACGTACTTTAAATACCCCAAGTGAATTGCTTATTTACGTTCATCGATAAATGTGCATTCATTTATGAACTATCAAATATAGGTGTTGTCTTTGTTCTACGGCTTTTGGATTGTACCCATCCCATGTTGGACATGTCGTGTGTTGGAAACTTGGCGCATATGCTGTTTGTCCAAGATATATGCACATAATGGGTAAGGCAATAATTTGTCCATGTAAACTTCTAAAGTATCATTTGACAAGGTCTCGTGTGTCTCTCGTTTACATGAGCTTTACCTTTACCAAGGGAAGTGCTTTTCATTTCTAGAGATCGTGCTAACTTTTAATATCCCGTATGTTGTGGCCTGTTAGAGTCGACTGCTAAGGGGAGCAAAAGAAATTTCATTAGGTTCACTTGGACGCTTGCACCAATCATAAACTATGAAGTTGGCATATCGCCCTTGGTTCTTGATTTGTCTATATAGCAAATTCTTGGAACAGGATATCGTAAATTTTCTGTTCCTAATAATTGTAAGAAAGAAAATTAGCTTTGAAAAGCTTGTAAGTACCATGAGCAGTCAAAGTTTTAATAGGTTTATTATTTACACAATACTGTTGCATATTCGTCCCATATCTTGATGTTTTCTACTTGCTAAATCAGATTCTTACATTAATTAGAAATCCAAATACCATACCATTTGGTTCATGTCTATGTAACCATAAATATCATAATGCAGATATTGGGAGTTGAGATATTGTCATATTAGTTGTGCAATTGTTCATTATATAGCAGGGCATACGTGGGCATCTTCCAAATGATTGGAAACAGGTCAACCTGTGGATGGTTCTGTGGCAGTTGTATTCTGTTAACTGTGGCTTCAATTTTTCAATGGGCTTATTATTATTGTGTGGTGCAAGAAATAATTAGGTGGGCAGGTAATTTTTTTTCAATTTTAATCCTTTGAAGGGGTTCTTTTTTGGTGAAAAATCAATTGCCTTTCCTTTGTCAAGGACAAATGATATGAGGAAGGGAGAACTCACATTCAGAGAGATATGTGACCCAAAAAAAAAAGGTTTACTTTATCAAAAATGGCCCTGACTAAAGACAGTACCTATTGTGGTACTTGCAGCCTGAGAATTAGTCTGAGAATTAGGTCAAAGAAGTTTTAAAGAGCAAAAGTGGAAGAGTTGTAGGACCTGATGATTCTCCTATTGAAATTTGAAAGAGTTTAGAAGATATAGTTGTAGCATGGTAAGCTAACTTGTTCAACAAGATTATAGATATTAGGAAGATGTTTATTTATGGAGGATTAGTATCTTAGTACCTATATAAGAATGAGTGGGATATTCAACATTGTTCAAGCTATGTGGAAATAAACTTATGAGCTATAATATGAAACACTATGAGACCTTGTTAGAAGTTTATTGAGCATCTGACTAAGAAATATTTGTGTCGGAAAATCAATTTGGTTTTATGCGGGGGAGGTTGACTATTGAAGTTATTTATTTATTGATAAAAAAGAGACCTACTTGTGATTTTCATTGTGTAAGAACAATAGGAGTGACCTACTTATGATTTTCATTGTGTAAGAACAATAGGAGTGAGAGATTCTTTCCTTATTAATATAGGTTTGCACCAATGATCGGCTGTAAATCCTTATTTTTTTTGCTTTAGTTATTGATAAACTTACTGGGCATATACAGAAAGAGAACTTACTAGGCATATACAGGAAGAGGTACCATGACACATGTTGTTTACTGACGACATTGTACTAGTTGATGAGATTAGGGGAGGGATACCATCTACAATAGAAAGGTGCACATGTTGTTTGCTGTCAACATTATACTAGTTGATGAGATTAGGGGAGGGATACCATCTACAGTAGAAAGGTGCGAAAAGTTTTGGAATTAAGAGATTTATAATTAGTAGAAGAAAGGCGAAAATATGCATTGTAGTCTAAGCCGTAGTCGGAGATGGAATGAGCATGCACTCCAAATTGATGGTTAATGTATACATCATACAAATCATTTTCGGTATTTAGAATCTATCTTTTATGAAAATGGTGAAATTAAGAAAGATGTGATGCATAGGATCAAAGTAGGATGGATAAAATGGAGAAATGCAAAATTTTATGTAATTGTAGAATATCAATGAAATTGAAGTGAAAATTTTATAGGACAGTAATATGGCCACAATGATTTTTGGCTCCGAATGTTGGACTGTTAAAAAACAACATATTTTAAAAAATGGCTGAAATGAGGACTCTAAGATGTAAGAGTGGTAATTAGGGATGGTCATGGACGCATCTATAGGTCAATTTTTGGCCCGTTCTATATAAAATTTTGAATTAAAAATAAAAATTTTATTTTTCTAATTCAAAATTTTGTACAGAAAATGCCAAAATTTGGCCCGTGGACACGTCCATTATCATCCCTAATGGTAATACACTAAGCGATAGAATAAGAAATGAATATATCTGCAAAAAATTAGAAGTTACACCGATTGAGGATAAAATGAGGAAAAAAAAACTGATTGAGATGGAATGGATATGTGCAAAGGAGACCTTTATGAGCATCAGTTGGGAAAACTGATAGAATCATAATTCATGAAGTTAGGCGGACTAGAGGTAGGCCAAAGTGAACGTGGATGGAAGTAATTAGGAAGAATATGGGAGTGGTGAATTTAATTATGGAGATGCTTCTTAAGTAAGCTGAACGGAAGAAAATGATTCATGTAGCTAATCCAAAATTTTAGAGTAAAGGTAGTGTTGATGAGAGGCATTGTCTATCTACAAGCAGTTACAAGACGCTCCATGGTCTTTATCTGGTGAACAAGCAGTTCAAGGACATCTGCACTTCATTTCGCCTTATGATAAAAACATTAGGTTAAACCTACTTATGTTTATGTCTTTCATTACTTTTTTTAGTTTTGTTTTATTTCCAGCTAGTTTCTTTCAGTTATTCATTGCTAACTCTTGAGCAAAATATTTTACATGGTCCAGACGCACCTCATTCTAATATCACCAAATCCTTGCAATTCTCCGAGATCAAGTGGCCAAGGTTGACAGTGGTTGGAAAAAGGACCAACATGCTGCAGTGGACGCATCAAGTATTGATATTTTTGAAAAAATTTCAATTGAGCTGTACAAGAGCAATGAATTTGATTGTGAATCTTTGTTTGATATTTGATCATATTTGAGTAATCATGTGAAGGTTCAGACTTGTCTGTGTTGGTCCATGTTGTATCTTGAGAATATATTTCAGCAGACATTACTAATGATCAGATGTTGTTGACATTATAGAGTTAAGAAATAAAGATATCTCCTTTGTTTCTGATTTTTCTTATTTGCTCTGGCTTTTGTATCTTCAGGCCATTGGAGGAATGGATGCAGCAAGATGATCCGAAATTGTTTACAAAGGTACAGTTATTTGCAATTGGTAAGTGAGAATTCTTGTTCTTTCACAATCTTTTCTAATTTGATAGTAGTCTTCTAATCATGATATTTGTCTTATAGTCTCTCAATTCTTTAGAATAGACTCATTGACTGACTTGAGAGTCTAAATTACAAAGATGAAGATTTTGGGCAAGTATGGATAATTTGAAAATCTAATATTTGAGAACTACCAACTGGGCACAGCTAAGTGGCAATAACAAGTAACATGGGTTTGAAACTTATTCATCAGTTTTGTGCATATGCACCCAAGTCTGCATTACAGAACATTTCATGATCATTGTGGTAGAATTCATATTTTAATCTTTTAACTTTGAGCCAAAAATTAATAAGGATCTGCTCATCAATTTTGCCACATAATAAATGGAACTGATAGTTGTTGGAATGAAAATTGGTTTCAAAGTAGATACTGTAGCAATATTACCACATTGGAGAATAAGAAGAAAGATAGTGAGTTTATATATGATTGCTTTCTGTAGTGTTTTATTTATGAAGTAGTTTATATATGATTGCTTTCTGTAGTGTTTTATTTATGAAATAAGAGGAAAAGCTTCTTAGCACCGAGGATGCTGCAAGTCTGTGAATGGGCATTTAAGGCGTCTTTGGTGATGCCCTTTGCACCGTTATAACTGTCCCTCTCACTCTAGGGTGAAGCAAAGTGAGTTATTTCCAACATAGAGTTGCATTAATATATGTACAAATCCACTTACCCCTTAAGATCTAGTTTCGGTACAAGGTTTCACTAAGCAAAATCATAATTTTGAAGAGTTTCCACTTAAATAAACTATATCCTATTCAGTTACCTAAAATAAAGTTTCAAAATTCTGGTTGTATAGAGTTTAAGACCCTTCAAACTTCCATTTAGAGTGGAATTTTCTACAGTTTTATAAAGTTATGATAATAAGTAACTAAGATTATGTGAAACTTTAGACCCAATTTAAGTAGACCTTCAGTCTTCTAAAATATAGGAGAAACTAGAGTTTCGTGAAACTTTGTAGCCAAACTAGGCCTAAGCGTTTGATATATACTCCTCAACTTCTCACTGTCTTCTCCTCACCTGCTACAACTAAGAAAATGGGAGAGAGGGAATTAGGGTTAGGGTTTCTCACTGGTTAGGGTATGGCAAAGGATGATGTCTAAGGCTGAAGAGCTGGGAACAGGAGGTTTGGGGAACATATAAGAGAACTAAATGGTATATATTTACATAGTTTAAGTGGCTTAATTTCCATTGAAATTTGCTTGATTTTATATCTCAGTCCGAGTCCAGCAAGCCAGAAACTGGGAGCTGGTCGCCGCAGGATCTAGCCAGCAAGCCAGAAACTAGGAGTTGGTCGTCGCAGAATCTAGCCACAGACCTAGTCTTCACTTGTCTCTACAAGATTCATATCCGATACATATATCAAGCACATCGACTCAAAATCCAAAGTGCAATGAATTTGGTGCACGTACTAAGAGATGCAATTCATCCATAGTTATATGTGTTCACCAATATGTTATCGTTGCCTTGTTCTGTTATTTCTTCTTAATAGAACGTGGAAGATAGTTCGTAAATGGCTCCAATGGCCATCCGGAGAGCAGCAGACCTCAAAATTTAGGTTTGGAGCAAATAACATGACCCGTGAAATATAATACTAAACCATCTCCATCACTCATTGTATTGTCAAAACAAGAACAGAAAATAGAACAAAATCGTATGTCAAAAGGAGGAGGAGAAGAGAAAAATGAACAAAGGAATATGAACAGTTGCTGCTCAGTATCCATATTAGCAAAAATACTTGTTCTACAGAACAAACTATTAATTAGAATCCAAATTAAATCGTCAAGCTTACACACTAACTTGCTCAATTCAAATTAAATGCACAAAAGAACACGTTATGAAAGTAAAATAGGAATTTGTCCTTTTCTTCTTTTTAAGAAATTAAAAAAAAAAAAGTACAGGAAACAACCCACAAAAAGAGATTTACACAAGTTATAATATCTCCGGTAACATGGCCCAATAAAATTATTACATGTGACACCTCTCAAAGAGCGGTTAAGAAAATTCATTTATTTGTTATCTTGAATGGCGCCACATGTAATAATTTTATTGGGCCACCTAAGCGGCGGTAAAGGAACTTCCTTCACCGCCAGTGTATTTCCTCTCTCTCTCTCTCTCTACACCCATCCCCTCTTCTTCTTAAATTAGATCGTTCAGAAGTATCTTGTATTATTATCTTGAATGACGCCACATGTAATAATTTTATTGGGCCACCTAAGCAGCGGTAAAGGAACTCCCTTCACCGCCGGTGTATTTCCCGTCTCTCTCTCTCTCTATACCCATCCCCTCTTCTTCTTAAATTAGATCGTTCAGTTTCTTGTATTGAAACAAACATGGAGGTCTCTAACTTATTACAGCCCACCATCAATAGTTGGGAAGGGGAGATTTCAGGAAAAGAGAACAAAGGAAAAAGGTATTTATACAACCCAAACCCAAACTCAATCTGCCACCTATCTTGTCATTTCATTATATTTTCCATTGTTTACACACAGATGAACTGGAGTGCTCTTCTACAGGTTCAGAAGCAGCAACTGGAATTCATCATCAAGCACATCATGAGCAGCTGGAACTCAAACTGAAGCAAGTTCAGCAATTGAAACTCATGAAGCATTCAACAATGAGTTCCAATCACGCTGCTTTTCAATTAAATGAACTCAAAGATGAAGTCCACTAATCATAGTAATTTATTTTTACCATGACGGCCAACTCTCATGGTAACCTAATAGTGGTACTGGTGTTCTTGTTTTTATTTAGGGGTATTTACTGGTTTATCCCTCAAATCTTTATATATTATGATTTTACCCTCCAAATCTTCATATTTAGGATTTTGCCCCTCAAATCTCATAAGTTACAACAATTTAATCTCCCTCTTTAACACAGTTAAATATTTGACCATTTTACCCCTCTTTTCCTCCTCTCTTCTTCTCCTCTCTTCCTCCTCTCTTCTCCTTTTCTTCATCATTTCTCCTCTCTTCTTCCTCTTCTCTTCCTCCTCTCTTCTGCTCTCTTCCCTAACACAGTTAAATACTGAAAGAAGAGAGGAGAAAGAAGAGAGGAGAAATAATGAAGAAAAGGAGAAGAGAGGAGGAAGAGAGAAGAAGAAAAAATGAGGAAAATAGAAAAGGAAAAAAAGGGTAAAATAGTCAAATATTTAACTGTGTTAGAAAGGGGGATTAAATTGTTGTAACTTATGAGATTTGGAGGACAAAATTATAAATATGAAGATTTGGGGGGCAACATCATATATAAAGATTTGAGAGACAAACCAGTAAATACCTCTTTTATTTATGATCTCCTTTCACAAACAGTAATTGTTTCATCACAGCCATACCAATAGACCATCAAAATAAAACAGTATACTAAAGAAGCTCAAGACAACAAGACCTAATCAAACAACTGGGGCATCAAGGCTAAATCATCATCTCAACAACAATGATAAGCAAACGGTTGCCACTCAAATCGGAGGGAGGGTTGTCAAAGACAAAGATCATCATATTTCCACAGTGGAAAAGTAATCTAATCAGATCAGAATACTGACACGGGCAATGACGGTAGGCTGAGCAAATATTTACACTCTATTTTGTGCATGTATAGCGCAGGAATGCTAGTAATAAGATACCCAAGAACCAAAGATTATACCATCAGACATTAAAAAAAAAAAAAAAGAGTAAGGAAGGTTATGCTACTATTTAGAAAACAAATATCATGTAGCAAGAACAGTTTTGCAAAATATGGCCAGCAAAGCACCTTCTCGTTAAAGTTTTCTCAAAACAGAAAGGAATTATAAAAAGGATCTGGTACTGGAAAATTGAAACTATTTGCGTTCACATTACTTCAGTGAAATCTGAAATCCTCATTTCTTCTTGTCAGACACTCCGGCAGATCTGCACAAGTCAAAATTAAAAAAAAAAAAAAAAAAATCAGATTCATACTCCAGCAAAGCAAAAATGCGTGAAATCAAATGAAGGTGCTACAGAATGAGCCTAATAAATTGAATCATATGGCATTTAAGGAAGTTAAGCAGGAACTTTTATCCGGTGAATTGAAATGAATATATGTTTGACGTAGTTTGCATCATTTATATTCATAAAGCACTAATCGCACAATAAACAGATGTTTTCACTGCATAGACAGGCATATTTGCGACACCCGGCCTTGTGAAATTTGCAAGATAAGACAGATCTTGCCATAAGAGCAAAATACAAGCCCATCCTTGTAAGAATTATTAACCATCCCCCTTACAGCCAAATTAAAATATCATATATACATATCATTCAATCGCCAATAGTTTCATTTGTACCAGAGTTGGAAATTATCAAAAACTGTATAAGCTAACTTGATATACAACATTGTTCTTGCCAATTGGACATGGTGACTACGCAAGGACCATGCCAATTGTAATTGTGAGGAAGGAAAAAAAAACCAAGAAAACAACATATCCTGATTTTTTAGGACTTGTTGAATGGACATAAACTCATGTAGTCATGTTATGAAAGATCAAAGAGAGACCTCTAAATGTAGAATCACATGGCAGGGAATAAATCTGATCTGAAATGTATAGATCCAGAAAAAGTTGAAGGTTTCGATTCATCCTAAATCTCAAAAAAACTGATTTTGGTAATAAGTCGACTCCGTTTACCCATGTAGAAATACAATGCAGCTTGAAAGAAAGGATGTAAAAGGTTAATTAAGGAAAGTAGCAGCTTTAGTTATCAACTTATCCCAGCAAACA
Organism: Dracaena cambodiana; assembly: GCA_036321105.1. NCBI lineage: Eukaryota > Viridiplantae > Streptophyta > Magnoliopsida > Asparagales > Asparagaceae > Dracaena > Dracaena cambodiana. The sequence goes on along the minus strand of JAYEPQ010000001.1, from coordinate 1,966,306 downwards.
TATTCAAAATCAACCAAATAAAACATCACAAAACAATTTACCATGCATTAATTTGGATGTTTTGAATAACTAATTACTAGGCTTGAAGTTCAAACAATAATGTAGTTGTGCACAAGTGCATCAATCTTTACATTCTACTTAGACATGCTACTACTTTGAAAATATATAATTGCTCACCTCATCTTGCGGAGAACATTAGCCATCTCCTCACGCTTCTTCTTAGCCCGCTTGTGTGTCCCTAGCTTTCTTTTTGCCACCTTAAGAGCACGCTTGTCCTTTCCAACTTTCAGAAGCTCAGTGATCCTTTTCTCATAAGGCGCAAAGCCAGCAACCTCCCTAATTACGTTCTTGACAAAATGCACCCTCTTGCTGGTTTTCTGTAACACCATAGAATACATAAGAACATCATCGGATTATCATCTTTGCAGTTTGCAAATGATAGAATACTAGAAAACCAGATCAGATTAAATTTCCATTGCTAGGATAAAATGAGATCATACAAGTGAATCAAGTCAACCAGTATAATGTCTTATATAGTGCAGTATAGGTTTTGCTAATCCTTATATGTAGCTAAGTTCGCTAAAAGTGAAAAAGAAGCAAGGATCAAGAGGTGTGGCTAAAAACCGATACACAAAAGTCAAACATAATTTTTTTTAATGACCATTCTTGGAGCCTCTATAGCCTTAATTGATCTAAAGTTATACATTATATGACAGTGGAGAAGTATCCGAGTATTTTCAATTGTTTATATATAACTTTAAATTTACAGGTACACTAAAAAAAATACTTTATAGGTTTCAGGAATTATATTAATTCCACCTTCCTATAGTTCAAAACATGACTCGAGTTTCACAAAATCTCACTCTCATGTCACTGAAGTTGCCAGCATCAAATGCATTTTCAGGGACATAAATTTCAGGTCAATCACACTTTGTTGGAGATGCATCTCCCAAACTCTCAAGTTTTAGCAACTTCAGCCAAAATTTCAGAAATATGAATAATACATTATCGCAAAAGCAAAACTGATATGTTATGAACTATTAATTATTATCAAAAATATAAAAACATTAATTTCAGTAGAGCACTAATCATACTTGATCCAACAGTTCTATAAGTTTAAAGTATCATCCATCAGATCCTTAACAGAAAATCTAATCAAAATCTCAATTGTAAACTGGAAACTTGTAATCTTTCATCAATTTTTAGTTCAACCATGTGACAATATCAGTAAACAATAGTATCTAACTTGCTCCTAAAGATGATAACTGTTTATCATCAGGATTCAGAATACTACTAATTGTATAATAATTTTCTCAATGACCATATTGGGTGCCTTTATGGTCTTAATGGATGTAAAAGGAAATTTTAAACTTCAAAAATGCACAGAAGGAAAGAAAATTTGAATGGTTAACCAGGAACAGAAGTAGAGACAAATAGTAAGCAAGGAGGACTTCTTAATCCCATATAAATATATATTACTATCTCCTCTCTAACAAGCAATAATTTAGATGACGGAATAGGCAAATATCATCGTATTTTCAATTATTGGCAAATAACTTTATACCAATGAGTAAAAACAATGATTTTCCATCTCGTACAGCGGTTCAAAGTATAGCTTAAGTTTCATGGAAGTTCATTATCATGTCACCAGAGTTCTCAACAATGAAATTCAACTTGGCTTGAGTTTCGGCATTTTCTGCCTATATTTCAAATGATGACTGAACAAACTATGGTAACAGTAATACTTTATTGAAACTTATAATTATCAATTATTAGTTATCATCAATAATGGCAAAAGGAATCATGTCAGTTAAGTACTACTAAACTTGATCCAATTAGTTATCATCAGCTTCTTCACGGCAAATCTAGCCAAAGTCCCAAAAGGAATCTCTAATCATTCATCAAATTTCAGTTCAAAACTTGCATCAAAATTCTCCTAAAAATGATAACTTTCACCAACATGACACTGCAAAATCAGATCTTTTAACCACCAAATGCAATTCCACGCAAAACCGACGAACATAATTCATCAAAAGGACAAGCCCATCCCTAAGTGCAGTATGCAATCAAATAAACACTAAAAGAATTGCAAACCAATCCAAAAAAAAAAAAAAAAAGGATTTTTAGTGAAGATCAAATCATAATACCCCTTTTCGGCTAGATGGGCGAGGAGGCAGTTCCCTCTTGGTGACGATGTGCCCTTTGTTCAGACCCACGAACAGACCACTGTTTGCTTGAGGAGGCGCCATTGAAATACTGCTTCAATTAACAAAAATAAAATTACACCACAAAAAAAATAAAGATTACCAAGCAATAGATCTAAATGAATTATATTGATCGATTGGGGGAAAAAAACGAAGAAATAGAAAGAAAATGGATATTGCTCCCACCTCCAAGAGAAACCCTAGCGGCTGGAGAGGATGAAAGCAGCGAAAAAATAAAAAACCCTAATACAAATGTTGGAAAGAAAGCGGGTTTCGGGTTTCAGGTCTCGGGTCGGGTCGATTGCTCCTCTCCTCCTATGGCCTGGGTCCAAAGCTGGTACAGGCCCGGCCCCTTAACACTCGACGCACCGTCAGCGGCCTGGGGGAGGGGGTTATAAACGCACACCCCAAACGTATTAAGGTAGGATCTGCCCTTAATTTGGTATGTGACTATGGCGCTGATTCTAGATTAACTGTGGTTCTAGATTAACACCAGTTACAGCCATGGACGTCATCTATCACTAGTCCAAGCCCAGTCCAGTTAATAGAGATGGCCTGATTTAGCCCGGCCCAGCATGGCCCGTAGAGACAGTGACGGTCAATCGCCGTGCACCCACGGCCGTTCCCCTTTTCCCGGCCCCACTTGGCAACATTCCAATACAATTAATTTCATTTCAAATCCACACTAAATGACCGATCCCGTCCTCCGCTCCACTACTCACCCCCTCGATTTCCGGCTTAACTCCCCCGGTCCTCTCGTCTTAATAACGTGGTGCGAGATCCTTTAATCCCACCGCAAGTCACCGCACCGAAGACACGATAGCCATTGGCGGGAACGCTCCAATAATAATATTATTGTTTTAGCTGACATCGGACGCTTCAGTTTTTAGAGAGAGAAACTGATAAAGAGAGGAGGGGACAGAGAGAGAGAGAGAATGGCGCCGAAGAGGAAGAGTGGAAAGACCACCGCCGCGCCGGCGGTGACCACATCACCGAGGAGGACGAGGAGAGCCACCGCCGGTAAGCGGGTGGTCCCGCCGCCGGCCAAGCCTCCGGCGAAGAAGCAGAAGGTGGCCAAGAAGAAGAAGGCCGATGATGCGGCGCCTCCGGCTGCCGCCGCTGACGGATCGTCGGAGTCGATCATCGTTGAAGCCTGGTGAGGAGTTCACCCCCTTTTTTCTTGATTAAAGTTAGGGTTCGTGATTTACCTTTTTGGTCAAAAGATGTTAGTTTTTTTTTTTTTTTTTGCTCTTATTAAGGTGAAGTGAAACTTAAAGAATGCAAAGTGATTAAAAATTGGATTTTTGGCATTCTAATTACAAGTGAGAATGGTTTATCTGGGAACATAATGGAAACTAACACTAATGATTTGGTATTGAGTTGTTGTAGAATCCCTAGCTAAGGCACCCTAGCATCCTGACTACTATTGGGTAGAAGACTATCTTTTGCTGTAATGCAATTTAAGCTTTATAATATTGGGTTCAGTTTGATAATAAATTAGAAGCTTCATGGGTTTAATGGAGGAACCTCACTGAAACATAAAGGAGATGGGAAAAGGGTAGAGATCATAATAATTTGGAGGTGTAATACTTGTTATATTCGTTTTTTTTAAGGGAACAATAATCATGACGGCTATACATCCTTTTTAAGTTGTCATATATATTGATAAAGGTAAATTTGAAGAGAATTTTGAAGAGAGTTGGTATGAAATTCTATCCTAATTAATGATTAACATTAGCGATTGCTGAACAAAGTTAATTATATTTAATATCAAATATCAATCAATGATTCATGATATCATTAATCAGCAATATCAGGTGTATCATAAAGACAATATAGGATCTATATTTCATAGTATATTGCATATCAAGTACATCAAAATTTGATATGATATGATATATGTATATATATATATGTGTATATATATATATATATATATATATATATATATATATATATATATATATGTATGTATGTATGTATATGTATATGTATGTATATGTATGTATGTATATGTATGTATATGTATATGTATGTATATATATATATATATATATATATATATGCCAATCTTAAAAATTTTGGTGTCACATATTTTAAAACCTTGTACCAATTATAAATGGATGACATAAAAAATGTAAGAAAGATTTTAGAAAAGTGTGCTAAAACTGTTTATTGACATTTAACGAGTGCATGCTAATTCCAAACTATGACATATTTGACATATATTTCCATAAAGGAGAATGTTTTGTATTGCGAAATCTTATATTTAAATCCAATGGAGGAAGCTTAAGTCAGGAAGTTGAGTTTAACTTGTATCTGTATTCAAGATCAAGCTGATTAATTGTTGGCCCATTATCTTGTACCAAGCAACATTTGCAGACCCTCATACATGGAATATGGGGATGCCCATCTTGAGATATGTTGTCATATAGAGTACGTTTAAATCTCTTGCAAAATTTGATATTGTCTTATGTGGAAGGATAATCAGTTTATAAATTCTAGAGATTCCAAACTCCTGGAAATGAAAATATGAGGTTTTGGTAGAATTCTTCCAGTTTTGGCCATTTTGGTTTCTTTTCGTCGAGTTAGCAAAACTTTGGCAGAGAATCAACTTCAACTGTTTAAAACAGATGCTGAAGTAGCTTTGTGATGTGTACTGTGTCTGCACTTTTTAAAGGCCACTTTTTTTGTTTAGTAAAAAGCAACTTGGTCGAGGAATCAGTCTCAACTATTTAATATGAAGGTCTATTTATACACATGCTTGCAAACTCACATACACTGAGACACTCTCATGTCCACATTGTATCTTTATTCCAGATTTGTCATGTCTTGGTAACTGCATGATGCATGCTGCTTTTCTTTTTTCTTTTTCTTTTTTTTTTCCTTTTGTCAAAGCTGCACAGGTTAAGATGGTGCCACCTTTATGCATATAATATTCACCGTAATTTGATCTTGCAGTTCCAAAAGATATCTGTTAGATTAAATTATTTATTAAGTAACGTTCTATATACATAAGCCTTGTATTTAACTAAGTTTTTATTTCTTTAAGGAAAAAGTTACATTATGATTACAGATGCATAGATTACAAATCCAGTCTCATGTGCCAAGAAAAGAATCAACTTTGTTAATTTCATAAATTCGGCACTAAGATACCTTGTTAGGTAAACAATATGGCTTAAAGTATGGTAAATAATGTACTCAGCAACGTTAATAATGATTTGGACATCAATGGAACATTTTATCAAAGTGGATCAACCTTGGTTCCATTATATCTTAAAACTAGCTGAACAAGCACTGTCTGCATGCACACTGCTAGGACGGTAAATATCCATTTCTATACAATTATCTGGCAGCATTTATGCGAGCTATAAAATTGTGGTGTCATATTATTGGTTCTCGTCAGAAAACTTTTGCATACTGCAGTTGCTGTCTGATCTCAAAATATAGTGCAGTCAAATGTCATATCCATATGGGACATGGGTGTTTTATTTGAATTTATTAAAAAAGGACGTGAAACTGATTAAGGTCAATATTTAAGGCTTAAGCTTTCTTAGATCCTTTCATTCTCCTGATACTTCTAAATGTGGTTGCATGGCATGAATAGAAGTTTATGGATCATTGGTGGACCATGTTTTAGTAGCCAACTATAGTAAGGTCGCTAGGTGTATATTCAATTCAGACCTGTAAGCACGAAAATTAGAAAAAATAGCTAGAAGAAAATCTGATTGAGATTATTAGTGTTGTCAGGGGTGGCAAGATACCATGTAGATGAAAAATGTGGGTTGGATTCCTTACAAAAGATAGAGAACATGTGACAAATTGATGTGCATGACCTGGGTCTTGCAGGATATGGAGATTTAGTTACCAAAATCATGGATTAAACTTGGCCATCCAATGCCTATGAAAAATGAAATACTGAAGGAGCAAAGTTCATAGCCCTCTCTCTTTACATGCCACTTTGCTAAAACTCACAATTACCCATATATATTTTCAATTTCTCACATTGACTTTATGTTTCTTGCCTTATTTTAATTCAAATTTACTTTCTAGTCATTAACTTTTCAGAGTTTGTCACATTTTAATTTATCTTTACATTTCCTTGCCCATCATTTTCTGCATTGTTTATCCATCACTGCTTTAATTTAATCAAACTCATTACTCTATTGCAATTGCATACAAGATGAGTAAGACCCATGCCCAGTGAGGAATTTTCTCCCCTCTTGTTGATGGGGTCTGGCAGACACTTTTTCTGTGACTGCTGATGCAGCCGCAGGCTGAAAATTCTGAGGAAGGGGCATGATGCATTATGCATTTAGGTTATTTGAAGTTTTAACAAGCTAATGACCTTGCAGAAAGACATGGTTCCCTTATAGGCATCTAGGAGAAAGTACGTGATTAATCCATTTTCTTTTTCACAAAGTTTTCTGTAAATACGACCACTAATAATGCATCCTAACCTCAATGGCTTGTTGACGCTGATGTTGCCCGCACATTCTTTTTTAAGGAAGCATTGTCTGCACATTCTTAGATGCCAGTGTTTGACTTGGCAATTCACCAGAACATAGATATGACGACATGGTGCAGTTATATGCAAGATACACATGCTTAACTCACATGCACAGTCTTTTCTGCAAGATACACATGCTTAACACACATGTACAGTCTTTTCTGCATGATACACATGCCACACAAATACTGAAGAATCTCATAGTTTAAAATCAAGGAGAATTATGTGTTGCTTATGACAATCCTAAGTAAGTTATGTATCTTAACAATTTATAGTTACCAATCACCAATGTCATTATGGATTGTTGTGTCAGAAAATTGAAAGAAACTCCTGTTGTTATTGTTCTTCATCGATTATCTGTGCTTTAGTTACGTAAGAGCTGCCTTCCCTAGTATTTAAAGTAACATGTGACTAATATTCTCATCGTGGAACCTACTTTTTGTTTTTCTCACTGTTGCATTGCAGTAGTGGACGAGTTTTGTGTGGCACTATTCTAATTTTTATCTGGACTAGTCATGTCTAAATGATTACTTTCATTCTTCTTGAAAACTAATATGCAACTCAATCTAGTACTGATATGCTTTTTATATCTTCCGCAGAATATGCTAACTTGCTGTTTATTGTTCTATCATGTTTGCCCCCCCCCCCCCCCCCCCCCCACACACACACACACACACACACCACACACACACACACAGGCGTGCGTGCACACACAGCAAAGAATAAAAAACAAGTGAGATTAATCAATGTTGTGGAAGCATATCTACATGCACTGGCCATTGTTTATTTGGTGATTCTGCCTGTTTGGTATAAATATTAAAAGATTTAAAATTGGATTATGTGCTTTTGCTAATTGATTATGATTGACATCAATATGAATGCCGCTTGTAATTAATCTATACCTGTACAAAGAACTCAGGAAATCTACTAATTTTCCTTCTCTTTTCCTCTCACTCCCAGCAAGCAATGTAATTCATTCAAGACAAGGGCCAACACTGTAAAAGAGGGATTAGAAAGTGCGATACCTGGAATTGATGTGACAATTAATCCTGAGAAGGTGCATAATATCAATCTCTTTCAGTTACTCTATTAATATACATATTATTTTTTGCTTACTCCTCAAAAACCTTTTTCAAAAGACAACCAGCAATTAAGACGTGCTGTTATACCTTGTTTGTTAAATTTACTTCGAAGTAGCTCAGGAGTTTTTGCTGCATCATGGAATTTGCATAGAAAGTTAGAGGAGCTGATGTTGTCCTCCATTGTGCCTAGCAATTTTGGGCATACTCCCTTGTGTCTAGAATCTAGACATGAAACCACTAAACAAAGTTCTTGATGAGATTGCTTGCTTCTATGTTGCTTGAGCTGCAAATCAATAATTGACTCCTAAAGTGGGAGGCGAGGTGTTCACTGATATTAATATTGATGTTGGGTTATTCGTCTGCTTACAGCCTCGTCGGGGATGCTTTGAGATTCGCAGGGCGAGTGGTGAAGTTTTCATTTCACTTCTGGTAAATCTCAGTCATCAATAATTTCCCATATTCACGTTCTTTCTCATGAGTGATTGCATTTGAGGTTATATGTTTTTTTGTTTTGATTATGTAATGCCTTCTTGTTCATGTATATTCTTTGCTGGTGTTTTTCAGTGACCTTTTAGTACATACCAGTCAATTGTTTTTTTTTGGGAAAGGAGGAGGGGGTGGGTGTTAGCTTTCTTCTTTTTTTTTTTTTTAAAAAGAACATTGTGTTGATTTCATTCATCAGTGGGATTTGAGACAAGTAAGTAGAAGTGTTACAGTTTACTTGATGGTGAACATGTAAATAACATGTAATGGGATGCTAATTGTTATTGACCATACTCCAGAAGTGATGCTTCAATTGCTGTAGAACCAGCTTGTTTTCTTCAAGCAACCTATACACAGAGCAATGCAATGTTCATCTTTTGTGAGAGAAAGGGCAAGATAATCACCCGACAATATTAAAATAAATAAAGATATTTACAAGAGGGAGGAAGGGAAATAAACGAGTTGTATGCAAAATACACCCAGGAGAGGGGGAGGGGGAATATAGAGGTGGCGTATATGGGGTACACCCATCCACCTAGCTAGGCCTATGGCTCCCATGCAGCAGCAGGTGGAGACACCAAAAGTTCGATGAGGGCTTGCTAGCAGGATCAAGGGGGGAGGTGGGAAAATTTTGTTGCAGAAGTCCTGTTGTTGTGTCCTGTCCAAATAAGCCTTTTTTCCCAAGTATTTGGGATAGGCTAGTTGTAGTTGGTGTCATAAAGTGTGATAAGGTTTTGTGCTAGCTATCATAGACCTGCCACAACTCATGTTTTGTCCTGGATTAGAACAGACAGTAAAAAGATGAAAACTTTTAGCACAATGCATACAGTGTTAGAAGCATATGTTATGCTTTGTCCGAAGTGACCAACATGTCTGTTATTGTCATCTCCCATAGGTTGAGAGAAAATAACTGAATGTGCTTGCACTGCATGTACTCTCGCCAGTTACAGGAAGTGGTTGTGGGTTCGAATGGTTGCTGTACAGCCTGGGAGAAATAACAGAGGATGAAAAGGTGGTGGGACTGTTCTGGTTCCAGGCTGTGAAGGGGCAAAGCCCAGGCCAGGTAGACCAGGCTTGAGGAGATTATATCAGCCGTCAGGAGTCCATATTGGATGGCAAGCGAGGATAGAATTAAGACCTTAAGAGAGGGATTACGTGGACCATAGGCGGCAACAAACTTGGATTGGCTGACCTGTGTTGGTTAGATAATTTTAGAAGGACCAACCTGACTGAGAAGAGGTCTTGCCCTCCAAGTTTCCATAGTCATAGATCAGGCTGCTGGGAGCAATATTCATCTAATAATGCATTTACTAGCAAATTATATTTCCTTTGTTTTGATACCATCTGCTGCAAAATGGTGCAAATGGACGATAATCGGTGACATTACTTCTGTATGTCCAACAAGCTTGGGATGTTAATATTTATATTGATGTGTTCATAGGTCATTTATTCTTATTCTGCAAGGATGAGGAAAAAGGTAATATGAGAAACCTGTGGTTCTTTTTTTTCACTCCTCTTTCTACAATGATGGCATTTTACATTATGGATGCGTCAACGTTTGTGCTTCTCTATGCATATCTCAAAATTTTAGTTGTCCGACAGATGATAAACATCATGAGAGAGTAACAAGGAAAAAAAACTTAATTATAATGTTATATTAATTTTTTTTTTTTTTTTTACTACATATGCAGGATATGAAGCGACCTTTCATGCCGATGAAGAATCTTGACATGGATGAAGTTGTGGGTGATATCGTCAAGAAGCTTAAGTGAGCAGTGAAGCCAGGGCTTCTAGAGCAGGAAGAACCCCTTGCGTGCTTCCAGATTCCCGTCACAATCTTGCTCTGAATGCGGTGTGCATTTTGGGCAACAAATTATTCAACTTAGGAAGCAATTGAAAGGTCTGAGGGTTATTAAGTTATGTGCTTAACTTCGTGCAAAAACTGAAATTGTCATAGGAATTGGATAAATCATTGTGAAGAAGAAGTATGGCTTGAAATTTAACCTTTGTTATGCTTAAACGTTACTGTTGAGTAGGTTATTTGCAGTCATTTGTTAGGACTTTAGGAAACTATAATACTGCAAACGGACGTTACGCACAAAGTTCTGGGCAATTGAGATGGAGGCAGACAGCTTGAGTCATTGAGAACATGCTGGAGTTGCAGATTCTTGAATGTTTGTATGGCCCTCACGCTGCTATGTATGAAACAAGTCCAGCCATCCTGGTAGGTGCGATTAGGATTCTAACTTAGGTAACCTATAACATGTAGATAAATTCAATTCTAGAACAACGTAATTTTATCTTTTTGCTGGTTGATATGTATCTGTATCTGTCATGATCAACGTTCTCTTCAGTTTCTATCCATATATCAGCTAACTTTTCTAACATCAATGTATCTGCTTTCATTAATATTGCCTTGCCAACAACCAGCAGATTTCATAATTTTGGTTCCTAATTATTATTATTATTTATTTTTCTTTTTTCTAAAAGAAACTTTTGGTTGCTTTGTCTCTGGCCTTATGAATGCAAGTTTTTGGACATCTTCCAGTAATTAGTAGTCCTTCATTTTAATCCAATCAAATTTAGGCATCACTGGGACATTTTGCCCCTATTATTTACTTCTAAATATAATTATTGTCATTTTATCAATCAAAACTATTTTAATTTTCTTTTATCCTCAATTTAAACTAGCAAATAAATACATGATCACTTCAGAATTAATTATCATGAGACTTCTAATCTTATACTGACGTTTCTAATCCTAAGAATGCAAATATATATCCCTTTGTTAATAATGATAAAATCTCCCATTAAAACTCTTAACACGAAAATTTGATGCAAACCTTAATTTTGTAATAGACTTGTCAGAACAAAACAAACCAAGTGATGGCATCTACAACTGTTTCCACTAAAAAGCATTAATTTTGACCGACTCGAGTAATGGCCCAAACGATTTAAGGTTAGCTCATCTACTCCCAACCGATCAGCTCAACTCCCACCAGCCCAAACTCTCTCATTTAGACCCACGATAAATAGGCCCATTGCCTCCTTAAAAACTCTCCGTCGTCTCTCTCTCTCTCTCTCTCTCTCGCCTCTTTTCTTTTTATTTTTGGGGTTTGGGTGTTTGCTTGATTTTGGACGCGAATCCAAAGCTTTTGGGAATAGAGATGAAGGTGACCGTTGTTTCTCGCAGCGGCCGAGAGGTCATCAAAGGCGGGATCGAGCTCAAAGATTCGGTATAATAATCTTTTTTTTTTTCTCTCTTGGATCCGATAAATGTTTTTTTGGGTGGGATTTTGACTGTAGATCTGAAAATTAATGCGAATTTTTTTTAAAAAATATTTTATCTCTATATTTTGGCAGGCAACTGTCAGCGATTTGCAAGAGGCCATTCATGCTCGAAGTAAGCAATTTGTGCTCTCTCTCTGTTTTTTTTTTTTAGAATTCAGATTGTTAATTTGATTTTTGGTCTTTCAAGTGCACCCACGAAATCGAAATTAACTTAGAAATTAACTGCATTATGCCTTAAAATGGTTATTATCTATGCAGAGGTTTTTTTTTTTTTAAACGTAAATCTAATCAATTATTGAGTGATCTTATAAATTTTATACGATCAGTTTGTTTGTCCAATTTACCGACGTGAAGTTGGGATGAATCTGATGGTTGGTCATAGTTCATTTTGATTTGAAGATAAAGATGCTTTTGCTTGAGAAACCCTAGGTTTATATCAATAGTTCAAGAGTGCCTAATAGTTAAACCAACGAATATTTGTTAAGAGAAAAGATAATAACGGAAATGAGGTGACAAGTCATATAAGTTACATAAGCTGTAACCTATTTCCCTTATCTCCAATATTTTTTTTTTTATCAAAAATATTTATTTGGATTAGATTTCAACTCCCTAGATTTCATTCATATTCAATTTCTTGGATTTTAGTTTTGATTTGCCATTGTAGGGTAAACACAAAATTAACGGGTTTCGATAAATACATATTTTGTCTGCTTGATGAAATGACAAAAGAACTTTAAAATCTATGAAATTTAAACCTAAAGAAGGTAAGGTGGTATAGATCATGATTACCAAAAAAAAAGGGAAAAAACTTAATAGGGTTGCTATTTTTTGGTTGCTCGCTCACATTGCTTAGGTGAGCTGGTGGCTCATTTACAATAAATCTCTTGGACAAAAGCATACATTACTTACCTTATTTTTGCCAATACAATATGTTAACTAGACTTGTTTCCCAAGGTTTCATATGGTGTAAATGGTTACTGAATTTGGTGCTGATTTAGATGCTATCAGTCTCGATATGGTTACATTAGTAAAATTGGGTGGTTTAGGGATCCATATACGGGTTCAGATATCCGGTTGTAAGAAAATATGCATAAGTTCTTAAACCATTAATCTCATGTCCATTTTTTCATATGTCAGATTGCCTTTTTGTCAGTCTTACCTAACACTCTAATATGAGATTGGCATGTGTTTCTATGGGACGACATGCTCAAAATAAACATGGAAGAAATAAAAAATAAAGCCTTGGTCTTCTTTTGGTATGTCTAATTTTTTTCCCAAGCCCATTTGTATTGGATATGGATTTGCATCCATATCTGGATATGAATACTAAATTTTTTTTTTTTTTTAACCTTACTTGGGTCTGTATTCAATCAGTGAATTCAAATATGGTAAAACATGTGTTCAGTACATATCCATTCTATTTATTCTCTAGTGGTTGATAGCTCAAAATCAAAGGGTGTGAAGTTGTTTCCTGCATATCCATATTTTGGAACTTTTTAAGTGACAAAAGATAATCTAAATTGACCAACCTTTATGTAAGTAGATGATCAAGTTGAGATAGTTCCCAATTGGTGTCAACTTAAGCTATATTGGTTTTTTCATGGAGATCAATTGACACTCCATTTCTCCGCAGAGTGGCTTTGTAATATGTTTATACTACTCTTCAGAACTGAATTCCTCATAGGAGAGAAGCCTCGAGATACCTCAATGTCCTATGATAATCAACAAGATTCTCAAGGGTGGAAGGAGTTTCTGTAAGCGATCTTTATAATGATCTTCTCATTTTCTCTCACACCCTCCCTGTAACATCATCAATAACTGTTTAAGCCTAAGAGAGAGGAAGAGATTTCTAATTCGGATCATAGGAAGTTGGATCATGTACCTTTCTTGTTGAATTTAGCTAGTAGTTCACGGTCTTCCCACACTTCCACCCATGCAGGTGCCGCTTTTGTTTCGTTTGAGGTCATTTTAGTACATGTTGCTTGCTAGTCTTGATCAATGAGGGCTTGATAGGTGCTAGATGTGTAGGTGACAATTGGCTCATCAATTTATGGTGTGTGGGTTTGTTTTGGTTGTCAGTAAAAAATCATTTAATAATTTTAGTTCTATTGAACTGTAACATGTTTGTATTGGTTAGGAGATCCTTTGCATTTTATTGGATGAGAAAGGAGATTATGAACGACAGATGATTCTGGTACAAGATGGAGCTTGGTAGGTCTTGGTGTCTATACACCTTCTACATGGTATTCTTTAGTATGGGCACTAGTTGCTTAGATAAAGGGTAGATTTTTCTTGATGCCAACTATAAAAAGGGTGAAATTAGGGACGGGGACGATATAATAGCATAGTTTATTGATAAACGGTCTTCCATATCAAGAAAGAGACTTCTTTATCGAACTATTTCCTAATATTCCTTTCATTGTCATTAGGGCAATGAACTGACCATATGGTTCTGGAGAGTATTTGAGCAGTCTATGACCTCAAAATGGAGAGACAAAGTTACTGCAAAAAATGGCTTTGTGCTTCTTCTTTCTAGAAACACTTTCTTCTACGTGAATATTGTCGCACATCGGCAAGGAATAGAAAGAACTTGGGGCTTAAGTAAACATTTGAATCAACACCTACTAGGTTAAGCGCTTGGGTCAAAGTGGTTTCAAGTCTACACTTGAGGTCCATAGATGGTAGAGAACTAGAGATTAAGTGGATGTCGGTTAAGTCGTGAATGAAGTGTTTATAGATGCTAGCACCTAACTTATTGCCCTTATACTTTTACAAGTGTTGTATGCAATTATTGATGCATGTCACGAGGGTCAAATGCTCAGTTTTTAAAGTATACAGCATAGGAAGACTGGGGACAACCTAAACTAATGTACTTATTGATACCAACATGTATGTATCTATCCATGTAACAAGAACCATTCACTTAAGTAGCTCAACCAAAACAATTTAAGATTTTTGTCAAATATGTGACATATGAAAACTCTAGATTGCAGAAGCATCATTTGCAAGAGGATGCTGACATTGTCTTGATTTATGAAGACAATTGCTTTCTGATTGTCCATGATGTGTTTCAAAGTGTGGCACATAAAGAGATAAAGAAAATTTTAAAATTATGAAAGTTCTGAGAAATATTGCTTTGCATTAGCTAATTGGATGTAAGTTTCAATCAGAATCCTTTAGGCATAGTTTAACTAAATACAAATGTCCAAGGCTCCATTCCAGTGTTCCAAGCTCACCTAGCCCTCGTTGAAGTTCTTTCACGATCTTCTCACTATATCCATTTTTAACTAGCTTTAGTGCTAGGTTTATTCTACTTAGTTTGAGTAATTTCTAAGTAATGTTTAAATGTACACACTACAATCTTGCAACATTAAGCAATCTTTCATACTTTCCCATTAAATGTTCCAAAATAATCAAGAAAAGAAGGTGGCTTTATTACATCTGTATTCCTCATCTTTTATCATTAAATAGGATGAAATGTCTGTTGTTTGTTATATGTATTAAGGAACAGGTGTAGCGAGAAGCTGCGACTGATATCTGGTCTGTTAGTTGCTCGCTCTTCCTCTTTGCCAGTTCTCTACGTTCACAGTGTAGAGAAGTCTCCAGGGCTAATTTGACAAGATTCTGCAACTGATACTCCTATATAATGCTAATTCATGCTAAACAATGATTGAAATCTTAGAAGGCTATTGTATGTAGTCCATAGTATAAAACATCTTAGGTGTCTACTAGGATTAAATAAAAGAATAAATAATCAGAACAGGTTGGATTCAATACATCTTGGGTACTACTAGGATAAAATTAATTGGCTTTTTCAGAAACAATAAATATATCGCATTCTGATTCACCCTACTGGATTTTGCATAAGGTACTCATTACTTAAGTTTTTGTGTGCTTACTGAAAATACTTTCTGGTCCTGTCATTCATTGAAGTGTGATAATGAAGCTGTAGTATAACAATGGTTTTACAATGACTACACTTGATACATTTTTCCAACTAATTTATTTACATGTTACAGCCAAAAAATACTATCCTTCTAGACAACGTCTTACCCTTCCCCTGCAACCTGGAACCCAGGGGAAACCTATTGTCCTGAGTCCAAATAAAGCTCTGAAAGAATACTGTGATGGAAATGCAAACACTCTCACAGTAGTATTCAAGGATCTCGGGATCCAGGTCTACTATAGCACATTATTCTTCTTCGAATACCTGGGTCCTCTAGTTATATATCCCCTTTTCTACTACTTCCCGGTTTACAAGTACTTTGGTTATAAGGAACAGCGAGTGATTCATCCAGCCCAGACCTATGCCATGTATTACTGGTGCTTCCATTACTTCAAACGTATTATGGAGACATTTTTCGTCCACAGATTCAGCCATGCAACTTCACCTCTCTCAAATGTGTTCAGAAACTGTGCTTATTACTGGACTTTTGGGGCGTATATTGCTTACTATGTGAACCACCCACTTTACACTCCTGTGAGTGATCTGCAAATGAAAATTGGTTTTGGCTTCGGGATGATCTGCCAACTTTCGAACTTCTATTGCCACCTCATCTTGAGGAACCTTAGAAGCCCAGATGGAAATGGCGGGTATCAGATTCCTCGTGGGTTCTTGTTCAACATAGTGACATGTGCAAACTACACAACCGAGATCTACCAGTGGGTCGGCTTCAACATTGCTACACAAACAGTAGCTGGGTATGTTTTCCTTGTGGTGGCTGCTTCAATCATGACCAACTGGGCCCTTGCAAAGCAACGCAGGTTGAAGAAGGTAAAACACTATATCCTCTTTTTCTTCCAAAACGCAGCATTAGTTTTATATTATTAGCTGTATCATTAGCAATGCAAGTACAGGCATCAATCTTTACATGCTGCATGGTCCATATTCATCTTCTTTCGGTTTCTTATATCCGAAAGTGCAAAGAATTGCTTTCTGATGCAAGATTTTCATTCATATCCTTGCTTTTTGTTGCTTATTCTTGAATCCTTCCCTTGCAGTTATTCGACGGAAAAGAAGGCAGACCTAGATATCCACGACGATGGGTGATATTGCCTCCTTTTATCTAGAGTAGAAGCCTTCCGAGTTGGTATCTACGCTTACAATATCCAATATGTTAACTGAACTGTGTACGTGAATTCAATCTGCTTGCAGCTCCCCAATTCTCTAAACTGTGAACACTTGCTTGTAATCCTAGTTTGGTATTCTCGTGTAGACCGATTTCTCAATTCTCATTGATACTTGAGATGTTGATGCAGCTCTTGTCTCAGATTGCTTCAATTGCGAGAAATGCAGTTTCTGGTCGTCGTTTAGGATTCATATGGTTCTGATTGATGGTTACTGTATGAAGAGGCATTGATGCTGAAACAAGTAGAATCTGGAGGATGCTAAAGTTAAAAAAAACTTGTGCTTCCAGCTTCCTTCATGTGGACTGTTCCATGGCCTGGCATCATAGGATCCTGGCCATTCCAGCCTCTTTTAGCTTTCTCTTTACCCTTAATTTAATAGGGTGTGTGTATCTTTCTTCAGTTGTAAACTCAGTCAATATTGCAATGATGATAGCAACCATGCCAGCCTCAAATCTTCAGTATCACGATCTATCAGCATTGTTTCAAACTATGCTGCAGCTTAGTCTCAGATAACTGAGCTCCTAGTTCAGTTGAGATATATCAGCATTGCTTCAGTTTGCTTATGTTTCTTTGACATTGCTGATCTAATTCATGAAGTGCATAACTCCCGAGGAATATGAAAACAAAAAAAAAAAAAAAAAAAATTGGGTCACAATCTATCTTTTTGTGCCTTTTGTGGGCTGGCTTAGATTCTGGAAACTCAAAAGAGTGCAGTTCAAAACCCTAGGAACAGTGCAGCTGACAGCAGAAGAGAAAAAGGGTAAATGTAAATATAAATCTTAGCCAACTCATATATACACACACTCACTTCAGTAAAGCAAAAGAAACATTATTACCTGTTCAAATTATTATGAAATCTTTATTCTTTCTTCTGTATCTAAAGGAGCAAGCGTAACTAACCTATTCAAAAGGCTACGATACTACCATCTACTTTTTGTGCACAAAATTCTAAATATCTTGTATGCTCGCTTGCCCCCATTTACCAAATATGGTGAATTCTGCAGGAGCAGTAAGAACAAGAAGCGAGCTCTCCTCCACACTTGCCGACCTTATCTTTCATAATAGATGGAATTGCTATGAAACGACTTATTAATAGATTATTATATGATTTCAAAATGGCTTACACGTCACATATCCTGGATCAAGTTAAGATTTTGTGGCTTGAACGGAGTGGTATTATGTAATACCAATTTGTTTCGTTAATTGCTAACTAATGGAATATCTGTGCTAAACAAAAGATGACTTTATAGTAGATTATTAATTGCTAACTAATGGAATATCTGTGCTAAACAAAAGATGACTTTATAGTAGATTATTTGAGAGGCAAAGAACCACAGAGAAAAAGAGAACAAATTCTTCATTTAGAAACATAACAATGAGTTTGTTTCTTCATAACAAAGAGAATCCTATGCAATCAAATACACCAAAAAAAAAAAAAAACCATACATATATGATAATTTTCCTTGTTTTCTTTCTTTTTCTCTTTATACCTCAACTACCCAAATTCAACAAACACTCAAAAAAAAAAAAAAAAAAAGAGAGAGGAAAAGATCAAAACAATCAATCCATGAAGCCAACTGAACACAAAAAAAATAAGAAGAAGAAAGAAGAAAAGAAATCATCATGTATCAATCTTTCAACTTAATTATATATTGATCAGAATCTGGCCTTCTTGCTCCTCTTGCCTTCATGATCAACACTCTTTGAACTGAAAACCAATTCGATATCTTTGATTTCGATGAGGCAGCAACAAGACTTCCTCTTCTTGTAACGTCGAGGAGGTGGTTTTCTTGGCGCAGGAGGGCACTCGACATGCGCCTGAATTATGCAGGTAGGAGATGTTGGTGTATGATATCCATCACTATCACCATCACCATCACCATCCTCATCAACTTGGTTATGGCCTCTCTTCATCACGAGTAGTGGATGATGGCCTGCACTGGCTACGATGGAAGTAGAAGACGAAGATGATGGTGATGATGACTTCTCATCATCTTGTTTTGGTTCTCTCTCCTTCTTTTTGAGTGACATTGGCTTGAGAAGAGGTGTTGCCAATTGGATTGAATTGGACATACTCACCAAGTAGAGAGAGAAGACAGAGAAGAGAGAGAGAGATATGGCTTCTTTCTTGTTTGCTTTCTCTCTCTCCCCCTCCCCCCCCTCTATCTTCTATCTATAGATGTTTGTATTAATATATAATGAGGTAGAAATTTATGTATTTATTTATTTTAGAGAGAGAGAGAGAGAGAGAGAAATGGTGGATTTATTTGAGGTTTTATGGGGGGTTTAAATAGGTGAGGGTTTATGGGTGGGGCCCGCAAGGATTGGGAGGGAGAAAGACTCGTTCTTGATGTATTAAGTGCAATGACTTAGTAAACTAAAATAGCCACAAAAATTATAGTAAGCTTCTACAATATTTGGTTCATAGTCTAAGATACAATTTTTTAGATAATGATTATCATTATCTTAGATAATGTTCAGCTATGGTCCACTGATTCAAAAGTTTACTAATTTCTGGGTGTATTTGAGTTCCAAATATTTGATTATAACAATATCAAGAATCGATACTCTGATTATATATTCTATTGGGATTATGATTTTTTTTACAAGCCGATAGATTTCTTGGACAGTTCAAAAAACTTAATTTTAACCGTTAGTCAAAATAACAGATAGTTAATTTTTTTTTAATGTAAAGTAGATTTTAGTGCAAATCATGAATAACATAAATGGGAGCGTGAGAGTTAGTTTTGATAAGATTTTAATGATTTATTAATTTAATGAATGATAGAGAGAAATTTTACAGTGCAAAGTAGATTTTAGTGTAATCATTGTAAATAGGATGAGCATTAGTTTAGAGAAGATCGTGCAGATACAACTTGGACAGGTCCAAAAAATCATTCACCTTATAGGATCCAGATTCAATCTTATATAATTTACTTTCGTCATTTTTTATTTACATTCCTTTTTAACTAGTCCTATTGAGTTTTTTTTTTTTTGTTCTGATCGAGAATTAATTTTTGAATGTTATTAAATCATTTGGGGACTAATCTCCGAACTATTTGAACACCATTTGGAAACTAATTCCCCGATTCCAAAAATTGTTCTCAAAAAGACCAGTAGTGTGCTCGTTTAGAAATTCCAAAGTTGTAGTTGGGTTGGGCCCATGTTTGTGGATCCAAGATGATGGGCTTGGAAGTGGGGGAGAGCTTTGGTTCCTTCAACTAAAGTTGGGGAGGAGAAATAGAATGTTTGGTTGTCAGAGCCTCGAGAAACTAAATTGATTGCTTCTTCTTCTATTTTTATTAAAAAAAAAAAATGGTTGAATTGCAATTTGTTTCATCTCATCCTTTCTTGATTCTTAACCTGCGCCAAAATTTTCGAGTATGGTGTATTTTAGCACGTGGATTGATCGTTGGAAGTCTATATCTTGAATCTAGTAGGACTTGCAAATCAAAAAAAAAAAAAAAAAGTTTATGTAATTATTACAACAAGAGAAATCATCGGTTTATGTATCATACTAGAGACTGCCTCTAAATAAATAATAAAAAAAAAAATTTGGAATGCTCATCTAAAGTGATGCGATCTAAATAGTACACCTCCAGGACCAAGAGATTATAGAAATAGTACTCGAAAAATAATTTGAGATTGGTTTTTTTTGTAAGGTACAATCGAGTAAATGATACTTGTAGAAAGTAAAATAATAGCAAAAGAAAGTATGGTAAAGTATGCAGAAGAGAATGTTCATAAAGAGAAGAGAATTGATTGGTAAAATCTTTTGAATTAACTCAATAAGATTGATTATGCTGTCTAACTTAGGTGGAAGATATCATCATGAAATTCTAAAAATCATAAAAGATTCTCGAACCTTGTATTGTATTTGAGTAAAATAGTCATATATTTTGCATACTAACTCCTACTGAGATGATTCTTGAACCTTTGGAAAGATAATTAGGACATATATAACTTTCTTCTATAAAAATTTCCAATTTGAACTCCATCTATATTAAATCTGAAAGCCTATCATCTAAAATAAACTACGATTCTGAAAACATTAACAAGGGCTTCAATATACACAGTAGTTGATTCGATCAACGAGATTATCAGTTAACTCATGTTGTTGTATGATGAATATGTACTTAAAATAGAACAATAGATCATCGTCAAAAGATACAAAATAAAATTAAAATAGTAGTTGCTCTTGATTATATTCTCTCAACCAATCATACTCATTGTGCAACACCACTAATATCAACTTGAACACACCTCCACAAATACGATATTGGTATATATGGATGAGAATAGACAGATCCAACGATTAGGTCCAAAGAACGACGCTTGAGCCCAATTGTTCTCATTGATAACACTCCCCCTTCACTTTTGAGAGGAGCATTGTCATAGATATATCACCAATCATTGCAATCCTCTAATGATTTTGCCTCCATCTCAAGCTATCATCATCTCCTCTTGTCTCTGCTATCATCCCTCTTCACTAATTCAATTCAATTCAATCACTCTCACTATTTTCTTATCCTTTACCCCATTTTGCATGCTGATTATGCCCTTGGTGGGCCTCTTTTGGGCCTTTTGGCTAAGTCTCTAAAGACACACACATTTCTATTGTTTTGGTTGACTCCCAACTCAATATCAAGGGAGGATGATGGCTGAGGGGCCAATGAATCTATATTTGCTTCTTGGTTTCAATATGGGTCCTCACATTTGGTGATTGTATACTAATTTCATCTTTGAATTTAAGATGAGCATAGATTAATTTGTAAATACAAGTTGTTTAGTGGGCTTTGCTCTTTGGCTGGTGTGTCTATTCTATGGGAGTTTCCAAAGGAGCACACCACTCTTCTTAGTGAACCCACTCGGTAATATATTATTATATGTTTGCAACATATAATGCTTTATGTTTAGTAATATATATATATATATATATATATATATATATATATATATATATATATATGAGAAAAATATAAATGAGCTAACAACTCATGCAAATTACCTGAGCTGCAGTTCATTTTCACTATCTCTGATAATTTTTTTAAAAAAGTTTCTTTTGGATTATGATCTCGATCCCCGAAGGTTCACTCATATCCAATTTCTTGGGTTTTAATTTTGATTTGGTCCTTCATCAAGTTAACACAATATTAACGGTTTTCAATGAATAAAACATTTTGTATATACTTGATGAAAAATAAATGAACTCCGTAATTTATGAAATTTAATTCAAAAAAAGTTGAGAAGGTAGAGATAGTGATTGTAAAAAAAAAATTGAAGAAAAATTATTGCATCATTATACTTTTACCACTAACTCACGTAACTTTTTCTGAGCTGGCAGTTCATCTACAGTAATTCCATATGTGTGTGTGTGAAGCATCATATGTTACAAACACATAATAATAGACTAGACACATTAGCCAAATAACAAAGATTCCAGACAACTTACAGTTTATATAACTTTTTCTGAGCTGGTGGCTCACCTACATTAATTCCACATATATGTGTGTGTGTCGCATCATATGTTGCAAACACATGACAATAGACTAGACACACTAGCCAAATAACAAAGATTCTAAACTACTTACATTCACTAATTGATATTTGCTCATCTTAAATTCAAGGACGAAGTTAATTAGTGTACAATCACAAAATGTGAGTACCCATCATTATGGAATAACAAGCAAATATAGATTTATTGGTCCTAAGCCATCATATTTCAAATATAGTTATAAAGAGATTTAAGATATTATATTTCACTCGATAGAGAAAAGATATTATATTATAAAAATAATTTAATTTATATTTGAGAATACGATCATACGTATCCAATACCGTTTCTTATATCCATTAAGATCTAATTTAATAATAAAAATTTATAATTACAACAATCGTGAGTCTTTATTCCAAAATTTTTGGGATAGACCATATGAGCTCAAAGAGAACTATGCTCGACCCATCAAGCCCATCACATTCTTTTTCATTCAATTTTTTTTGGCTCATATAATTATACATGATAATAATTTATGCTGACTGTCACATGTTTACCACAACTCTCCTTCTTTATCATAATTTGAAATATGCAACGAAACTTTAATAACAGTATCCTCGGATATGATTGATAAAAAAAAAAAAATGTAATTATATTTCAATATTTTCTTTGAAGAAAAAAATATTAGATAGTACAAGTTTCAACATGCACAAGGTACCCTTTTGTGAATTTTTTTTTTTGCTATGCCTAGATCTCGGATAAATGAAAATTTTATTAGTACCCTTTCATTGAAGGTCATTCGAGTTTTTTCTGGTCCACAGCTAATTGAATCGAGATCCAGCCGGCTCGAGGGGATATAGCTCAATTGGTAGAGCTCTGTAGGGCTCTTCGACCTCACTTGTAGAATACTGAACTACCTATGGGTTTTCATAGAGAGAGATGAATCGAGACGAGTCGTCATATAACCGATTGTCCTGTCGGGTTCATTGCTCCTTTTCTAAGCCGCTGTGCAGACCATCACCCAACCCCATATTCATGTGAATCCTGAATGTCCAAAGGCCCCGTCAATTCTTTTAAGTTTCATTTTTGCGAACATACTCCCCAGATGGGATACTTAACGCATGGGTGGGTGAACCCTCATAGATATCAGGTGCCTGGATTTCTTGCTTGATAGTGGTTGCAACAAGCTGGTTGAGCGGGGGGCGTACGACATGTGGCTTCGAACAGATGAAAGACTTCCGGGAAAAGCATGAAAAAAATAAAGGTTCGAATGGTACGATCCCTCCGTCACCCAAATCGTTATTTATTTCGTATGGGTCGGAGGTAGAGAAGAAGCAATGAATTAGTGTAGGTCGGAGGTAGAGAAGAAGCAATAAATTAGGGTTTATTAGAACTTTTACAATATTATCCAAATTAAATTTTCATTGGAGTCAGAACTTAAAACCTCATGCAAATTGGAGAAAGGGAATAGTATTCATGACGTCTCACAAGCCAGCAGGTTATTTGATTTCAACCCCCCACATGGCAACCAATTAGGGGTCTTAACCTCACAGTCAAGTCGTTGGAAATAAAGTGGTTAAAGACAAGAATATAACTAAAAGGGAACTTTTGCATGAAAACCTTTCTAAACCTCACATTTGCAATTGTTAGCCGTAGCTATACTGTTCTTATTTACTCTCTCTATTATTCTAGAAAGAAAGTAATTCTCAATAAGCTATTAGTGTAAAGTGTTCAAAAGTATCCTTGTAGTAAGAAAAAACTTATAAATGATGGTTAATACAATTTTTATTATATCAAATATGAATACAAGAACAACAACACAAGCTGTTGTAAGATTAGCGCTTGGAATTTGAAAAAAAAAATTATTATTGGAGTAATGTCTGACACGATCTACAACTATATACTACTTTTATTTCTTTCTCTCTCTTGTCGTTGCAGATATTCTTACTTGTTTCCCATAACTCCAATTTAGAACTATGATTTTACTTGAACACGATATGTTTTAGGTTTGTACAATTGCATTCTTGAGTTTTAAAGAGACATGCAACATAGTCTGATGGATGACATGTGGCCTTGTATTTAGAACGTAATTAACGGTTAAGATCGTTTCCTGCACGGCTGAGATGGGCTCGAGCTTGTTTGATAGGCCCATAAAAAAAATTCTCAAAAAACACCAATTTGGAAATATATATAAATGACTTTGGTTGCCGAAACTTAATACTTTTGGGTTAATTCAGGCCCAGCCAGTGAGTATAGTGGGTATTGGTCTTGCAAGTTCATAAAATATCCAGGGGTCATTATGGAGATTACAAATTTGGAACTTTGGGAATTTCTAAAGGTGCACACCACTTGTCCTAGTGGGCACACCCCTCCTTACTTGCACACCCCTCCTTTGAAAAAAGAGAAGTTTTATCAGTGCGCACACTACTTTTTCCCTTATGCTTTTCTGCCTTACACTGGACACACCAAAGCTATTGTTATCGAAGCTTACAATCTCATAGTTTTATCTCCTCCATTCCGAATCCCTGCCTCAGTGTCCATACCTGAGTCCACACCTGACGCCATCACATGCCCTCTGCCTGATTCCATCACAGCCCCCGCACCCTCTCTGCACTTGCCGTACAAGAAATAATAACGTTCGAGATCTAATTCCTAATAGAAAATAATACCATCTGAAATCTAACTTCCGATAGAAATATTCTTTTGGAGAGATGGAGATTGAAGATAAGAGCAATATGGTCTAAAATTTTCAATGATAGACTTACAATAAAGGACACTAGGACAAGTGGTGTGCTCTTTTAGAAATTCTTGGAACTTTTCAAGAGGTTTTACCAAAAAAAAACACCCATGCTGGAATTGCTCCCGTATGCAACGGCTACATCATCGAATTTAAAAATTCAAACTTGGCCTCAACTTTCTGACTTGGTCCCCATCAAACGGGAACTTCTAGATGGGCACGGTTTTTTTCCTAGTGAGCCCACTTTTCCTAGTGGGCACACCCTCTCTTTTTACCTCTCTTTTATAAAAAGAGAGGAATTTCCTAGTGAGCACACCAAAATTCCTAATATGCCCTTCTCTTTCTCTTTCTGCTGCTGCTGCTGCTTCTGCTTCTGCTTCTTCTTCTTCTTCTTCTTCTTTTCTTCTTCATCTTCTTCTTCTTCTTCTTCTTCTTCTTCATCTTCATATTCTTCTTCTTTTCTTCTTCATCTTCTTCTTCATCTTCATCTTCATCTTCTTCTTCTTCTTCTTTTCTTCTTCATCTTCTTCATCTTCATCTTCATCTTCTTCTTGTCTTCTTCATCTTCTTCATCATCTTCTTCATCTTCATCTTCATCTTCTCAATTTCACTCTCTCTCTATTTTTGAGAGAAAAAGGAAATTTACAAGGCAGTGGGACTAATTCAACATAATAAGGTAAAAAAAAAGAGAAAAAAATTGTGCATGCAGGGAATCGAACTCTAGTCAATTCCATAGGGGGGCAATATGATACCACTACACCAGATGCACATGTTATGACATGAAAATTTAATTTGTTTTATCTCTCATCTCTCATCCGGGCTAACCAGCCCGGACCTATGCTCTCTGTCCGGGGCTGAAAGCCCGGATGGGGAGGCTTCATCCGGGCTGGTTAGCCCGGATCAGTCTTTCAGATTTCTGACCAAAATGAAGGCAGGGTATTTTTGACCATAAAAAATAATGGCAAAGTGGTAAATAAAACGATCTTTTAAGTGGGCTCACTAGGAAATATGCTGTGCCCATCTAGAAACTCCCCATCAAACACATAGAAAAAATCACCCAAACTGGTGAAATGGACCCAACAATTCAATCAAATCACCACCCAACTCTCTCTACTCCACCGCCGGACTCATAACTCTCATTCATCGTAATCCAATTCAGGCGTTAGGTGTTATCCGCTTGCATCATTGGTGGAGTAGTTGTTGTCTCTTCCTTCAAAAACTCCGGTCAAAAAGCCGAACGAGGCCCCCAAAATCAACAGCCATGTCAATTGTGGGCAGCCAAGCCATGAGCACTCCCTTCTTCCATGAGTTGAAGAAGCAGGCCTCCTACTTCTTCAAAGAGAAGATCAAGACTGCGAGGCTGGCGCTAACTGATGTAACTCCTGCGCAATTGTAAGTAGTCCTTGTTTCCTTTTTCTAAAAGAAAAAAAACGAATCTGTGCGACTAGGATCTGAATCTAAGTGGATCGTCTCTCCAGCAAGAGATTAATTTTTTGATTTGGGATGATGGTTGGTCAGGTTGACGGAAGAGGCCACAAATGGCAATCCGTGGGGACCAGATGCGAGGACCATGGCTTTCATATCGCGTGCGGCTTTCGAGATCGATGATTACTGGAGGATCATCGAAATTCTGCATAAGAGGTTTGCTTTGCCGATCTGTGTGATAAGGGGATGGATCTTATCTGGATCTCACGGTATATTTTATTGTTTGGATCAGATTGTCGAAATTCGAGAGGAAACACTGGAGAGAGCCTTACCAGGCTCTGATACTGCTTGAGCATCTCATCACCCACGGACCCGAAAGCACTGCAGAGGAGTTTCAGTGTGATAGAGAAGTTATAGAGAAGATGGGAGCCTTTCAGTACATCGACGAGAGAGGGTGAGGGCTCAAAAATTGAAATTTGCCTCCAGTTTTCTCGATTTATTTATTTTTGCCTCATGGATGATACTGTTTACAGGTTCAATTGGGGGCTGACAGTGAGAAAGAAATCAGAGAGAGTACTGAAATTGCTCGAGAAGGGGCCGCTTCTCAAGCAAGAGAGGGATCGGGCTCGCAAGATTACTCGTGGGATTGAAGGATTCGGGAGCTTTCAGCATAGATCGGCAACTGACAAGGCTGGCGTCGAACAAGCACCAGAGTTGTTCAGGAAGTGCAACTCTCACTACGAAGTGGACAGCTGCGAACAAGGAGATGCAAAAGAGAGATCGGCTTGCAATGAGGGCACTTCACCTCAAAAGGTTCTTTCGCAGGACGAAGCAAAACCTCTCTTGGCTAATGATAATGAAGAGAGGACGAAGAATGAGCTGCATCCATTCGGCAAGGTTGAGGAATCGGTGCTCCTTTTGGGGCAGAGTTAGGAGAAAGATGATAAACTTTCAGTTACCAATTCAATAGAGGAGGGCAAGCAGCAGACGTCGTGTCTGCGAATCGTCGA
Source organism: Dracaena cambodiana (assembly GCA_036321105.1). Taxonomy (NCBI): domain Eukaryota; kingdom Viridiplantae; phylum Streptophyta; class Magnoliopsida; order Asparagales; family Asparagaceae; genus Dracaena; species Dracaena cambodiana. The sequence goes on along the minus strand of JAYEPQ010000001.1, from coordinate 1,938,940 downwards.
CTTGAAATGGGTTAGTTTTGCAAGATGGGGAACTTACTGTGTTGTTGTAATTTCTATGGTGTTGTGTGGGATTTTAGAACGATACATAAACTACGTGTGTCTGTGTTTCTGATTGCAACGAAACTATCGAATTTTCCTTCAGTTATGTTATATGGTTGGTTTGTGTTGCAATGTTTGAAAGTTACGATACATGCCATTTACAGTTAGTATTCAAAAGCTGCATATGGTGCATAGCATATAGAAGAAAGTAGAGTTGATGCATAATCTAAGGATAGATATCGTCTGACTCAGATCTGTAAATTTAGTAAATAATAGTCCCTAGATTATAGTGTTGTAATACTGGACGGAAAAGAGATACAAATGAGCAGTCAGTTTAGATATTTGGATTCTATTATTCAGAATGATTGGAGAGATTGATAATGATGTCAAAATTTTATAGGACCGTTATTAAGCCAGCTTTATAAATACTGGGCTATAAAGAAATATCATTCACAAAAAATAAGTGTAATAGAGATGTGCATGCTTCGCTGGATATACGGCAACACTAGGAGAGATAAAGTGAGAAATGAAGATATTCGTGCTATAATAGGTATAGCCCTATAGATAAGAATATACAAGAAAATCGCTTAACATGGTTTGGGCATGCAACGTAGACCTACAAATGCACCAGTTCGACGATGGGAGCTTATCAATATAGGACAAGTTAAAAGTGCGCGAATGGAAGACCGAAGAAAATATTAATGAAGATGATACGAAAAGATATGGATTTAAGAGGTTTAAATGAGATGATATTACTTGATAGGAATCAATGGAGAAGGATTATCAAAGTGATATATTCAGCGTGATTCTCTTTTGGTTCATGTAGCTTATCCTGAGTACTTGGGATAAAAGGCTTAGTTGTTGTCGTTATTGTATCGTCTGACTCAATCAAGACATGGGAAATGTTAAATAACCGGCATATTTTCAGTCATAGAGTCAGTCACTTGATTCATGTCGGTGAGCCTAGTTCTTCAGGCATGGTCAATTAACCATAAGATCGCGCGTGAATCTGGAATAATAAGACCATAAGCTTGCTGCATAGCTTCTCTAGCTAGCTTCACTCATAGAGTCGACTAACTGGCCATAAAGGTTTCTATCTATCTAAATACTCCATAAATATGATAGATGATATTTCTGTATCTACAAGTTGGAGTAGTATCTTAAGAACATTCGGCTAAAAGAGTGCCTATGTAGATTGATTGGTGATGTCCAATTTTTGGGATGTTACTAGAAAAAAGAAAGTCTCTGAAAGGATAAAATCTCCCATTGCAAATTCTTATGCTGTCGAGATCCTGAATTCGATTTGTCAATACCATCTAAGAATGATATGTCTAATACACTGAAAGCCAAATTGTAGGTAAAAAAAAAAAAAAAGGTTAATCACAATCAGACCCCTGCAGTATAAGAGTTGTATAACTTATTATCGTGAAGTTCGAAACTCATACTTAACCTCCTGCACCGTTACCAATGTTATTCAACAGTTAGATAATTTCACAACATTTTAACCAAAACTGCACTTCTTTTATTTAATTCCTTTTTTACCCCACATCTCCCTCCTTAAGAGTTTCTCCCTCACTCTCTCTCTCCCTCTTGTCCCTCTTTCTCTCTCTCTCTCTCTATGTCTAGTTCAATTCTAAGAAGCAATAAAAATTATTCAGTTGGCTACAAATCAGAAGAAAAAAACTGAAGAGAACAAATTCACAAATGCCTATAAACAAATGTTTAGAAATTTAAATTACTCTCTGGACACAGAATAAGATCCCATAGCTGAACCACAAATACAAATTCATCTCTAGACATAATTTTGAAACATTTTATACAAATATGAATGCTAAATAATGTAATAGAAAATATTAAAAATGTTTGAAAATATGAAGAAAATCCTTCTCACTACCAAATTAACAACCAATGTGCATGACAACATTCATACAACAACACAACAACCAAAACTAGATCAGAACCCAACAAGGATCAGATTGTTGAAAAACTACAGTCAATGTGTCTACAAATCAGAGCCAACCACCACTGCCATCGCCTCGCCCTCTCTCACCGTCCGCTCCATCTCCTTCGCATACCTCCCCGAAAACAGCACCGCGTCCAATCCATCACTAAACCCTCGATTGAACGCCCCGTCCAAAATGGCAGATTGTACAGATCCGATCTCCTCACGAACGACAAGAACTCAACGAGATCGACGTCGGTGACCTCGGCAATGCCGAATGCGTGGAGCGCGAACGTGCCATGGCCGGCTCTGGTAAAGACGAGGAGGACGTGGGAGGAGTTGGAGAGGAGGCGGAGGGATCGGAGGGCGTCGAATATTCGAGAGAGGGATTGGGATTGCTTTTTGAAGGCGAAGGAGGCAGAGAGCTTCTTGAAGCGGGCTTCGTGGGTGAGGATGGAGCGAGAGGAGAGGGCGGGGTCACAGGTGGATATGGGGAATAAACTTAATAGCTCTGATTCCCCCACTTTCTCCTCTCACTTCGGTTGGGGACAAAAAAGACAATTCACCATACATGCTGTAACGCCCCATTTCTAAAAGGGATACGAAAACAGAGTGCGTTACCGGCGGGCACGTGTAAGTCAACGTGCACGAGGCCTATAAGTATGTAAAAGAAGAAATGAATGGAACTGAATACTAGTCATCAACCAGAATCTTGAAATTTAGTCTACTGTCATATAAAAGAGAAGATATACATGTCTAAAATAAGAAGTAACAAGTACAATACTGATACAAAAGTTGGAAATAAAGTCCCAAAGGGGTGATACATACCAAACCAAAAATACAAAAGCGGAGGCCTATAAATCTATTGTTGCTCGGCCTGCTCTAGAAAGTACGGATCGTGCAATGGCGGATCCTCGCTCATATCTTCAGTACCTGAGAGTGTGGGGGAGCTCAGGGTTAAAGCCGACAAGTAAAACAATAAGAAGTACGGAGCGTGTAATATAAACAAATAGATTAGATATGAGTGTGGATATAAAAGTATGCGCATGTGTGGAAAATATTAAATGATCAAGTAATGATATCAAGGAAGAATGTATATGCATATAAAGTCTAAATTAATATTTTATTTTAGTTTATGTTTTGAACTTAATGGTGAAGAAATAGACTCTTATCGTAGAGAGTGTGCAATATATACTAACAAGTAAAATATGAATTGATGTAAAAAGCATATGCACATGTATGGAAAACAGTAATGATTAAGTAACAATATCAAACAGGGATATACATGCATATCAAGTCTAACTTAATATTATATTTTATTTTATATTTGAACTAAGTGGTGAAGAAATAGGCTCGTATCGTGAAAGTACTCGTGCATACTCGGGACCCGACCAAGATGCTGGCGCTGAACCAGCCGTGCTGCTAAGCACTCAAGTAGATACCAATACTGAGTATTCGGTCATCCCATCAACATGGACTAAATAAGAGATGATGGCTCAGTACCATCCGGACGCCCCTGCGGATGGGCCCCTATTTCGGTTGCGCAACTTATCCTATTTCGGTTGCGCAACTTATCCTAAACCTTTCACGATACAATATTTTTCTACCATTTAGTTCTCTCATAACCAAAAATTTCAAGTTATATTACATGGAAATCAATCCGGAATATGATGAACCAATCATATTATGGTTAATACATATACATGTCTAGTAACAAGTAAGATGTGGTCCATGTCAAAATCAAGTTAACAGGCAAGTCAGGATCCATGGCACTATCAAGACATGTGTATGTACTAATAAGAAAAATCCGGCATAATTTCATGTATCATGTACAAGTAATTAGTATGTATATGTCAAGGCAAGTATGATAGAGTGTCAAAATCAAGTTAATAGGCAAGTCAAGATCCATGGCATTATCAAGACATGTGTATGTACTAATAAGAAAAATCCGGTATAATTTCATGTATGTTGTACAAGTGACTAGTATATATATGTCAAGGCAAGTATGATGGAGTGTCAAAATCAAGTTAACATGCAAGTTAGTATCTATGGCATTATCAAGACATGTGTATGTAGTAATAAGGAAAATTCGGGATATTTTCATATATGTTGTACAAGTGACTAGTATGTATATGTCAAGACAAGTATGATAGTCATAGAATACTAGAATGTGTTATGAAAATAATGATCATGTATGTAAACCACACATATATACAATTATACATATAAACACGTATGTGAGTGGACATTAGAGTGTAAAAATATGTTTGATGATCATGCATATGAATCATACATATACAATTATACATATAAACACATATTAGGTAAGTGGGTACTAAATTGTAAAAATAGAAATTAAATGGCTTAACACTATTATAACGGTTGTTTTAACAATGTATGAATTTTCCAAATTCTAGAATAATTTCATGGTATGGAAAATAACAAATTTATTAAATCTTACTAATGTATTTTTTTTCAAGTAAATATGGATTAGCATAAAAAGAATTATGACTTAACATAATATCTCGTATAAAAGAAATATTTTAACAATTTAATGCAGAAACTTATTTGAAATCTTCTCTTTAAAACATGATTATGAATACATACATACATATATACATACATATATATACACACATACACACACACACACACACACCTATGTTCTAATGGCAAGTGGAAAGTGATTTAGAATCATTGCATTATATATAAAGAACTTATATGGAAAATTCAAATGTATATCCAAATATGATGAATATTCATAAAGGTAGCATTTTTATAATTTAAAAATAAAGCATATAGTTTAACTTTACAACTTGTAGTTTAAGAATAAGAGATTATAAATAAAATGATAAATTCAATACATAAACATAGAGTAAAGTGTAAAAATCATATTTTTATTTTTCTAGAATAATCATAAAGATTTTTGTATAGAGATATTATCTTTTTAAGTTTTAATAAATCAAGATTCTAAGTTAACCATAAACAATTAGAGTTAGAAATAAAACATGAGAGTAGATGTGGTTTTACTTGCCTTGATGGGTAGGAAGATAAACATATTTTGAGGTTAAAAAAAATTTTCTCCTTTTTTTCTTCTTCTCTTTTCTTATTCTTCTTCTCTTTTCTTCTTCTTCTCTTGAGTTGGAGTAAAAAAAAAAAATAAAGGAAGAGAGGAATGAAAAATAACAGAGTGAAAATAAATGAAAGGAAGGGAAGAAAAAGATATAGATAAAAGAGAGATATGGGGGTAACATGATGGTTTGTCATGCTTGGCCAAAGGACAAGTATGCTGAAGGAGGTATGGGTAAATAAAAACAAAATAGAAATATGACAAATGACTAATAATAATAATAGGTTATTAAAGTTGTTTAAAACTATAATTTCAAATTAAACTAACCCAAATAAAGTCAAACTTCATTTTTACAAGTCAAAAGAAGAGAGACTAGTAAAAATATGTGTAGGACCCACCGGTGATTAAAATAATATTATTTTAAGTGACTATCTTAAAAATTTCAAGAAAATCACAAAAATATAGAAAAATGAGACAAACACAACACATTCATTTTGGGATTAATCTGATATCAAGAATGTAAGTTATGATAAAATTAGGTTATTACATCCTACCCTCCTTACAAAAAAATTTCGTTCTCGAAATTTAATTTTTACTGATTGGAATAATAAGATATCAATCAATTGATATGAATATGGTTATTGAGAAAATAGTTCCAATCAGAATATAGCTGAAAACTAACTAACTTGTCATACTATCTAAACTAGTGGAATAAACAATCAAAAATATATGAGGGAAAAAATATCACGAGTCTCACTTATTAAGGTCCTTGCGAATAGCTGCAATAATTGCCTGCAGATCAATTATTGTCACGCCAATAGGTAAGACTCATAATAGCGAAAGTATATGATTTTGGTTAAAAATCAACTATGGAGTATCTCATAAATCCGCTTGCTATAGTTCTAATAAATGACTATAATTGTCGTCGAGTGAAAATAAAACTCTATAATTACCACGTCAACTCAATAGGACTCGAACTGCAGAAGTACAAAACTAGGTGTATAAAAAAAATCAAAATATAGATATGGTATAGATAAAAAAAACAAGGTAAGATAGAAAATAAATTAATAATAGGATCAAGATAAGATTTCAGATCAAAGAAAAATTTGGACATGTTTATATATGGCAGTAGTCTTAAAGACATCCTAAATTAACCTAGAGCTCTGATACCACTTTGTAACGCCACATTTCCCGCCGGTAACACACTCCGTTTCCGTATCCCTCCGAAAAATGGGGCGTTACACATGCACATCACTTGACCCAATCCCAGACGCCCACTAAATACTATCAGATTTTCTAGAAAGGTTAGTGCGAGTTTCGAACTTCATGAGTAATAAGTTATACACCCCCCATACTACAGTGGGTCTGATTGTGATTAATCCGTCTTAAATAAGTTATACACCCTCAACAGAACAATCAATTTAAATAAGAGCACCACAAGCGCGCACGGAGAACGCGCCCAGGAGCGCTCCTAAGTGCGCGCGGCTGGGCGCCGAGGAGAGCGCAAAGAGGAGCGCACGCCTCCAAGGTGAGCGCATCCTAGGCACGCGCATGCCCGGAGCGTGCGCATCCCCGGCATGCACATGCATCCCTGGCGCGTTCTATAGACGATGAAAATATAGCGCAGCCTAAAAAGAAGCGACACGGGGATGAACTAACCATGTGCGTACCCAAGCAGGTGCACGTCATGAATCAGCATACCCACCACTAAGCGTGCGCTCAAGTGGGCAAGTGGCATAGACTTGCGCCCTTGCTAGGCACCCCACGCTTACCAAGGAAGGTGTGGGACAGCAGCACAAATCGTGCATGACAAGGGTTGTGCGCTTCCAGAATTGCATACGAACCATGGATTACGGACACGCCTAGGATCGCACATGCCTAGCACCACGCACACGGAGGGCTGCGTGGGTCCTAGTATGCGCACGAGCAGCGATGGGTGCCCTGGCGCATGCGCCAAGAACCATGCACGCAACCAGGTGCGCGTGCGTGCCTTGCTGCGCTAGCAACCTGGCAGCTACACATGCGCACGCACCAGACGCGCACACCCTGGTATGAGCGTACGCAACCCCTTGGGCACGCGTGCGATCCCTGTAGCATGCATGCACCATGTACCTTGGAGCGCACGCTCCTAGGAGTGCATATCCCAAGGGCACACGACAAGGAGCGCGCATCCCATGTGCGCCCCAGTAGCACTCTCCTAAGCAGGCAATCAAATTTGAGCAACTCATTTGTCATGTTAAGTTTTTAGAAGACAATCATAATTAATCAAGTCCAATAATATAACCTCTGATGAACTAATTTTTTATATCATTAAGTTAACAATTACATCTAACAAAAATAATTTCTCTATCTAGTTAACAGTTAACATTGATAATTAACTCACAAAACTAAACATATTAAATGCTAGCTCTGTCTAGCCAGCTCTTTCCCATCACGTCTACTTTCCTATCCAACAAATTCCTGAGGTTGGATCAACATAGCCCAATGAGCGTTCGGATCATCAATGAAAGACAGGATCCAACTTCCCCACTGTCCAAGGGAGCCCATAAAAACAAAAGGAAAAGAGTATCTTTTTTCTTCCACTGTAATCCTGATTTTAAAGAGCTGTAATTTTTTGTTTTATTTGCTATAACTTTTCAAATGGCAATGAAAAAGAAAGCTCGGATTTCGAGCATACACAGATGAAATTCATGGATACAAGATTAACGTTGCATGCAATATCATAGTAACTCTTTATATCAATTTGGCAACTACAAGAGTCCTGTTGCATTCCCAAATTCAATAACACCTCCAATGTTCAGATTGCCAATACTTTCTATGACATTGTCCATAAAGGAGCATGCTTCCTTTGCTTTAATTAAATTTTCTTGTGAACATAAAGTGGGCCTCATTTAATCTTTTCATGTCCATGTAATTTTAGAATCTATGATGCAATAAATACTTCTCTTTCAATTTTCAGTAGATGGTTTTATGGAAGATTGACAATCTTGAAATCGGTATTGTCATCAGCTAATGGTTTCTGGTATTAGAATCGGCAATACTAGACGTTTCATATTGGCAATATCAGAAATATTGAAAAAGACCGGCTATTTCAGTATCAATTTTGTAGGATCGACATCACATCAGATACCTCGCCGATAGGTCTGTACTGAAACCGCAGAATTATCATATCTTGAGCACCTCAAGCATGCATCATCAAAGTTAGCAGTATAAAAATTCATCTAATATTATTCGTCTAACTATGGCATTCAAATTTCTGAGGTTTGCAGAACATGCTTAGGTATTCCCATGTTATTATCAAAGTATCTCAACCAACGAATCAAATAACATACCGAAATTAGATCTTCCATGTTCGATTCATGCCTTCTTATTCTATTAGAAAAACAAGTAGAAGAAAGTAAAAGTATATACAAAAAAAATAAAAATGTCAAGGACATATAGATTAGTTATGGATCAGTTGGTGGATAGGTGAGGCACTTGTTTAAACAATAATCTTAAGACGGCTCATGCTTTACAAATTAGGTGTGTGCACGACCTAAAGCAAATATTGAATCGCCACTAGCTGCCAAATTCAACATGATTTGCGCATGCATGATGTGTGCAGCTCAAAGGTGGAGATAGTGGTTACAACTCAACTCTCTCTAATGGAAGTCAACTTCAATGTCGTAATGAGATCAGCAATAAAGAATGGTGAAGAAAAACAGATCTTAACAATATGCTTTGAGTCTGATAGTAAAATATCAGCAAGTGGTATATTGGTCTGAGTGCACTTAATCAGCCAACAAAACAAATCAAACATTCAGTCTTCTGTTAAAATTTGAGATTGAATCAACACAAATTTCGTAGCTTTACAGTCTCCATGACAACTCGGTTCATGGTCTCCAAGTTGCTTTCGAGTTTAATTGATATACACATGTTACTGGGAAAAAAACACAGAAAAGTCACAAGCTTTTCTGTAGAAACTATATCGTATCTCTTTTTCTACTACGTATGGTTTATTTACACGCAAGATCTCCATATCCTTCCTTCTAAAGAGATGACAATCACTGAAACGTCATCATGATATCGCCTTCGGTCTCCTTGTGGAATCTCTAGCAATTCATGGAAGTCCATTCCTGTGATCACGAACCAACATGTTAGCATTTGTGAATTCACACTTTTTGTTTGGAACAGGTTTGTGCTACAGGCATTTCGATTTACCAGCTTTCTTAGCAGCTCGGAAGAGAAGTTCCTCAAGGAGATGCTGCGCAGGGTCCCCTTCGGGAGTGGTAGAAATGAAGAGCTCGACCTCAGCTACGGCTTCCTCGTTGGTGAAGTACTGGTAAAGCCCGTCAGATGATAGTATTAGGAATCTGTCACCTGCACCGCGTCTGTGGTGATAGAGAGATGGATTGCAAGTGATGTATGGCGATGTCCCTATGTAGTCAATTCTGAACATCTCCAGGAGCGCATTGTTCCATCTTGGCTGCGGAAATTTAAGATATAAAGATTGTTGAGGGATAAATCCTATCCATCCCATAGAATCGAGATAATAAAATCATTGCACTCGTCAAGGAAATGGCATTTATTGCCTTCTTACTTCACTTGGTTGGTTGCATACATAAATCAAGATCAACAAAAACTAAGATGGAAGAGGCTTCATGGGTCAAAAGTTGCAAACTAAAACAAATGTACATTGGAATTCAATCCTATCCATCGACATAAAGATAAAATCTTAAAACTCAATGCGCACTGCACTCATCGAGAAAATGGCATTTATTCCCTTCTTGCTTCACTTGGTTCAAAAACACAATTCAGGCGAGATTTCTAGTTGCAAACTAGAACAAATATTCATTTTGCAACATGTATGAAACATGACTTTTGATAGACTGTTGAGCCAAATTCTCAAAGTTCCAAGTAAAATATAAAGTGCTAAATATAAAAGGTTCGTTCCAAGCAACCCCACAACCAAAACAATTCATGACAAGTGAAGCAATGACACCTAGTGAAGGTCTATTACTCGCATTTTCCTTCGGAGCTCTTGATATAGACAGATATGCACCAAAAAGCTTATGCAAACTTGCACTACAAGAAAATCCACCGAATATAATTTTCTCCGAAGGCATGCCTCCTGATTTTCTAATCCCCACTATCAATTTGAATAACATTATCTTCTTGATTCTGCTTCAAGATAAACCTAGAGGACCTGATGCTTTTCTCTAGTGTGCCCTCTATTGCTTGATACCGTGACTCCAAAGTCCGCAGATTCTAAAGCCAACTAGCTCCTATGGACCCTAATAGACACTGACAGAGAAATTTCATTGTTCTACAACATGCACATCCACGCAAATTTATCTAAGTAAGTCAACAGCAAGACGCTACTGACATTCAAGCGATATGCATTATACCATAATTTCAAGACTTTTCATAAACTCCTTCATTTGTTGGGGGTTCTCATGATCATAACCATCGGCTACATCTTATACCAAAATGAATATTATTCATAGAAAAACATGAACTCTATCTCGTAAATATGCAAAAATGATGAGTACCTGTTTCAGAAATCCAGCTCCGAAAGCTCTGGTAACCTTCAACGAACCCTTCACCCGGTCATTGACAATCGCCAAGCTATCGTCAGGATGCTCGTTCCTGATCCTAGCAACTTCCTGAATCATAACACAGAACACATGTATCATTCACGCAAACACCAAATTCAGCAAAACAATAACAATATGCATGGCTAGACATATTGACCTCATCGACGGAAGTGCAATGATCCAAGGTAAGCTGCAATGCAGCCAAATCAAGCAACTCATCCATCTCAAACTCACTACTCATCTTCCCCTTTGTAGCCAGCACCGCACGACTATCGCCAACGTTCATCAAGTACACATCCTCCCCCTTCATCAGCATCACCAAAACACAAGAGCCCATCAGCGCGAGCTCCGGGTTCTCGCTGGCCATCATGTCGGCGCAGTCCATGAACGTCTCCTCCGTCTTCATCAGCGCCTTGGACAGCGCCTTCAGGACCTCCGCATGGTTGCCGTCATCAAAATCCAGCTGCTCAACCTCCTTCTGCACCTCGGGATAAAGGTACGTCAGCAAGTAGTCGGTGGCGTCGGGCCCGTTGAAGCCGTCGTAGATGCCGACGAAGACCCAGCCGTGCTCCTCGGAGACGACGACGTGGACCCGGTCCTCCCCTGCTTTCCCCTGCGCCCACTGCAAGCTGCCGTCTTTGTCCAGGACTTGGTCGACGCTGATGAACCCGCTGCTGTTGTCGGCGGAATTGGGCTCTTTCAGGCCTCTGACGCCGAGTGTTCGCTTGATTGCCGCTGAGAGAGTTCGGAGAGACTGCGAGAGGCTCCGGCGGAGTTTCCGGTAGCGGGGGTTGAGGATGTGGTTGTGGCTGTCGAGTGGGGCGGAGAAGAGAGAGGGGCGGTCGATTGGGCCGGAGAGGAAACCGCGCTCGATTGGGCCGGAGAGGAAGCCGCTGCGGTCGATTGGGCCGGAGAGGGGGGCGGGCTGGAGGGGGATGGAGGAGAAGCGGTTGGAGCTCTCGAAGGCCGCTGGGGTGGTGAAGGAGTCTGGGTCAAGGGAGGTGGAGAGGGCGGTGGAGGGGTTGGCCGACACGGAGGCGCCGGAGATCGAGTACCCGTGGCTGAGCTGCTGCTGCTGCTGCTGCTTGCCGCTGGTGTCGGCGGAGGCGGCGACGTAGCAGAAGGAGTGGCCGAGGCCCTCGTCGAGGGGCTCGGAGGTGACGGCGGCGGTGACGTGCCGGCGGCGGGGGCGGCGGGTGGGCCCCGCGGAGGAGGGGGAGGAGGAGGCGAAGCAGCCGGAGACGCCGTTGCCCATGGCGATGAGGAGATGGGAGAATTGAAATTAGAAGAGAATAGAATGGGGAGCTGAGGAATTTGAAGAGTTGGGGGTTGACTTTTTGGTGGGGGAGCCGGAGTTAGTGGGGCGTTGACTTTGGAGGGGGATGGTGGGCGTTTAGGAAATCGAGAGGGATTGGGTTTGAGACAGAGAGAGAGAGAGAGAGAGAGAGAGAATTTTATTTTAAGAAAGAGAGAGGAAGGAGAGAGGGAGAGAGAGATGGGGGAATGGGGCCCACCATTAGGTGTCAGCGAATTAAAAAGTCAATCGGAGGGAATCGAGAGGGAGGTTGCGGGATTGGGGAGGCTATTGACTGTCACTCGTATTTTTATTTTTATTTTATTTTTGTGGGCCTTTTTGCTATTTTGAACGATTTAGTTCGAAATTTTTAATGGGCTTCAAAGTAATAAAATTTTACGCAGCTTTTGGATGTATATCGAAATTGTTAAATTGAGGTATTTTGTTTGGATCTGAAAAAAAAAAAATATATATTATATTTATGATATTTTACCTCCACTCTTCTAATTTCTCTTTTTCTTCCTCTGTTAATTTTCTCTCTTAAAAAATTCTAGTCTATTAAGTACCTCAAAAAAATTACAATATATTTTTACACAAAATAAACATTAAGATGTGTAAATATAAAATTTTAGTGTATATTTATTTTTTGTTCTTTTTTTTCTTCAAAAAGACGAATTGTATTTTATTTTTAAAAATTAATCTACTTATGCTCTCCCAATAGCGAAACCTTCAATTACAATATAAATATTTTTAGAAAAATACATTGTTCACTTCTCTAGATTTATATGTCAACTATCAAATAAAGACAAACTAATAAATATTATTTTGTCAAACACTAATTTAAACTATCTTTATTTTTTTTTTGATCACACCTTCTTCTAGAAATTTAAATATATTATTATTTTTATGTGAGACAACAAGTAGAGGAGACATTCTACATTGTGTTAAAAAATAACACATTGACATAGTGTAATTTTAGTGTATATTATAAATTTTATGAAAGCTAGCTATTATATCTTAATGTGCCAAAATAAAACTTAGAGTAATTAAATATTATTACCTAGCAAGAAAAAAATGCTGACAAAGTTATAAAAATATAAATATATTAAATAAAATATATTGCTAAGGTGGTCATTGTCGTTTAAAGAGAAGAAAAAATTGCTTAAAAACAACTCTATAATTGTTTAATTAAAAAATATATATACTAATCAACAAGAAAACTTTGTTTTCAAGAAACACATATAAAGCTAAATCCAAAGTTTAAGTTGGCTCTTCTCTATTTAATTATTATTTAAAACAAGACAATAATGTTTATAATTGAGAGCTATTATTTTGGAATCTAGAAGGAAGTCATCTTTTATGGATTTACTGAATTACCACCGAACTCTGATTTCTTTATGGGTTAATTACAGGTAGACCCCCTGTAGTATTGGGGATGTGTCACTTAACACCCCTGAAGTTTGAAACTCTCAAAAAACCCTCTGGACTTAATTATTTTCACTCTCCTTTTTTAATAAAGTACACTCTTATCCCTCAAATTCCTATTTTACCATTATCTCTCCCTTTAATAAGTATGCTGGTTAAAAAGAGGGATGAGGGTAGAATAGAAATTTGAGAGACAAGAGTGCACTTTAGTAAAAAAAAAAGAGAGTGAAAATAACTAAGTTCAGGGGGTTTTTTAAGAGTTTCAAACTTCAGGGGTGTTAAGTGACATATTTTCAATACTATAGGGGGTCTAACTGTAATTAACCTTTTCTTTATTTTATATGTATTTAAATATGTATTGATCAAACAAATTTTACTCCTTCCATGGCTTGATTTTTTTTTTTAAAAAAAAATTGCGCTTTTCGTAATCTATTTTGTTCACTTGTAAACGAATATGGTGGAAAAAAGTAATAAAAAACTAATAAAATTATGCATCTTCTCATAAAATTTTAGAGCCGGAATTTTTAGAACCCGTTAAAGAAAAGATAAATTTTGAATTATAATCCTATAAAAATAATACTCCGTTTGTATATAGTTGGAACTTTATTGAATCAAATAGTATTTTCCCAAGCTAGTAACGAAAATTATAAATAATGAATGCAGATAGATTATACCTACCATTTTACCTTTTTAAAAAAATTAAATAGAAAATTTACAAAAAAAAAAAAAATTGTTGGTAATGGATGGGAGACACATGATGACATCCTAGACTCACATGATGCCATGTCCCACACCATGCATATCATTCACCAAGCCTACATTCCCTTTTATTTTTTATTTTATTTGTTAAAACTAGGAATCAACATGAACTAGCATCCATCATAACAAAACCAAATTGACTCTTTTCCAGGGGAGTTTCCAAAAGAGCACACCAATTTTCCCAGTGAGCCCACTTAATAACAGTCCGAATCGAAAAAATCAGACAAAAGGAAAAAAATAGTGTGCTCCTTTAGAAATTCTCCTTTTTTATAAGTCACCATCACCATTCAAAAATTCAAAATTGCTAAGTGGAGAAAGCTTATAAACCCACTATCTTGAAAATTCTATTGGCCTTGACCCACAAAAAACCCTTTCCACTCCAACAAAGGGCTAGCAATTTAACCTCATCTAATTGGTCTTTTTTCTCTCACAACTTAGTGTCAATTAGTCCAATGGGGCAATTAAGATAAGTTGGGTACCATACATATGTCTTGTGTTTATGTTTCCTTTAAAAGGAAAAAAAAAAATATTGAAATATTTCTTATTGGCATTATATTTTAGTTTCATGATAAATGAGTGAGATATGAGATGTTTATATTGGAATTTCGAAGATACTTATTTTAATGTGTTATTGGATTTGAAGTGGTCATCCTTTTGCTTTATTTTTTTTTTTATTGCTTTAATTTGTATACTTATATTTCATCAAATTTCAATAACCGTTCTTTAATTTTCAACCATTGGAAGATTGTTACCTTCTAAAACATTATCAAAGATGAAAAGTCAGAGAAAAAAAAAAAAAAAAAAAAATCTTCTCCACATTTTAAAAATATTTCATTTTTCTCCTTTCTCCACGATATTTTGTCCAATAATATCTAATCCATTTGTAGAAAAACCCTAAAAGTTCAAACCGAACAAAGAGTTTCCATCATTCATTCATTCACACTGATGGTTGACTATTAGGAGGAATTGTAACGCTAGAAAGAGACTGTTGATAAAGTCCTTATATACAGTATGATAATAGTCAAATTAATAAATAATAATACCCTCTCCAATTCTCTAACTTTGACTCCGTCACGAGAAGGAAATTTTTGCAAGATCTTCATAGAAATTGGAAAAATGATCCGAAATCTCTCGAGGTGCAAGATTTTGGACTATCGAATGTTTTTGAGCGTAAAGCATATACTATTGTATATGGTATTGTAAATTTATAACATATTTTAATCACTCCGTATTTTAGTGACGCTTAACATGTACGTTTCAAATAGTCCTGTAAAATCACCTGTGTTAAAATATAAAATAATTTTTCTCAACTCTCACTACAACTTCGTAGTTTTGGTGCAGTGGAAGGGTCTCTCAATATGGTATCACAGCAATTCAGGTTCGATTCCTGCTGGACACGCATTTAATTGCGGATTTTAAAAAATTATATATCTGATGTATAAGTGATTGCAACCTAATACGAAAGTCCCATTTTTTACGTGCCTGCGCAGGCAACGGAACACCTCCTAAATATCTCACTCTCTCACACTCACACATTTTTTTCCAAGTGAGCCCACCTTAAATCAGTTAGGTGGGCACACTAGGGAAAAGGGTGTGCTCATTTAGAAACTCCCCACATTCATTCATGCATGTGTCCGTTTAGACTTTTCTCCATTCTGAAGGAGGACTTCTTCATGCACACGGTTCTCTAGCCATCAAGAAGACTAATTCAAAGTTCTGCTTTCGGTCCTTTTCCCATTCTCTCTCGTTCTCCCCATTTCCATATTTAGTCTTCTATGGGAAATTCTATTTGCACCCGGCATTTTACTCTTGACGTACGGTTTTGAAATTTATAAATAATTACAAGTTTGCCATTATTTTTTTAGACTAAATTACCCTTATAAATTCCAAACTAAAACTTCTTAAAATTTGGAACTACGACTCATCGTCTTCCTCCTCTATTTTCTCTCTAAAACCCTAAATAATTTTATTTTGGTATTTAATAAAAACACATCTCCTATAAAATCATCAATTTGATTTCTTGATCCCTAAAAAATTTTTACATTAGCTTTCCTGAAAAGATTAGAAGAATTTTAATTTTTTTGATTTCACTGTGACAAGTGAAATTTGGATTTGAAATTTGAGTTTGAGTTTTCTTATGCAAATAAAAATTTCCAATATGCAATTGGTGTCAGAGAACAAATCTAAGATACGATTAAAAAAAAAATTTAGGTTTTATGCATATTTGTTTGAAATTTATTGTTAATTAATTTTTTATTTTTTTCTTATAGAAAGACTTAGCTTGCTGGTTGGGTATTAATATCCGACCAGACTCGACCAAAATATCCGACACAAAAAAAAAAAAAAAGATAAAAATATGATCGGACGGGTGAGCAGTTAGGGAAAAGGAGGATGGGTATTTTTGGAAAAAAATTTGGATGCAGAGAGTAAAATGATAATATTTCAAAATAGGAGTTTAGTATAAAGAGTATTGAGGGTGCCAAGAGTAAAATGCGGTGCGCAAATAGAATTTCCCGTCTTCTTCTATTATTTGACATTTTGGTGCGTAAATTACCGTATTAGCGTGAGCCAAATGGTTGGCATCTCCATTTGTCAACCCTTATGAGTGTGACCATGGAACACGATTCATACCTCTCGAATCGAATGTGTATTTTTGACTCACTCGTCTCTCCGTGATAAAGTGATATATGACACGGTGTCTTCTTATGATACTCGTGTTTTGTATGCTGCATGCAGCTGTCAACGTAACTTAATTTGTTCTAAAGTTTTAGGTCGGCTAATTTACATTCAACTTGGCTACGGACTATATTCAAAGTAAAGTTTATTATTCTCACATTTTTGTTTTTTTCTATGACTATATAGATTCGTTTCATAAAGATCTGACTGAATTTAATATTGGCATTTCCTCTCTGTCTCCAAACAAACCTAAACATTTAGGATTGTGTTGGTTTGTGATGAGGAAATTAAATGTCTATTCCTAGGTATAAGGAAGCTCAATTCAATGTGGTGATCTCATCAAGAGTGAGTATAATGTTGTGAATTTGGGTTTGGTGCTAATTCCTTCATTCAAAAGTCTCAATCATCATAAGATTGTTTACATGTATAATAATTTGTGTTGATCATATTTTGTCTCTCTTTTTTTGTTTGGGCTTTGGGAGGACTTGATTGTTTGTAGTGATCAAGTCATGTGAAAACCATCTTGGTTTTAATATATATATGGATATATGAGATTGCTGTAGGTGAGCCACCAGCTCAAAAAAAGTTATGTGAGCTAGCGAGAAAACTATAATAATCTAATAATTTTTCTTCAATTTTTTTTGCAATGACTATCTCTACCTCCTTAATTTCCTTCGGATTAAATTTTATAAATTTTGTTGTTCATTTATCATTTCATCAAGTGCATGCAAAATGTTTTATTCATTGAAAACGGTTAATTTTGTATTAACTTGATGGATGACCAAATTAAAACTAGAACCCAAGAAACTGGGTATAAGTAAATCCTAGGAGATCGAGATCATAATTCAAAAGAAAGTTTTTGAAATAGATTATTGAAAATAGTGGAAATGAACTGCAGTTTAGGTAACTTGCGTGAGTTGTCACCTCATTTCCATCTCTCTCTCTCTCTCTCTCTCTCTCTATATATATA
Source organism: Dracaena cambodiana (assembly GCA_036321105.1). Classification (NCBI taxonomy): domain Eukaryota; kingdom Viridiplantae; phylum Streptophyta; class Magnoliopsida; order Asparagales; family Asparagaceae; genus Dracaena; species Dracaena cambodiana. The sequence goes on along the minus strand of JAYEPQ010000001.1, from coordinate 1,921,189 downwards.
TATATATATATATATATATATATATATATATATATATATGGGATTACTGCAAGTGAGCCGCCAGCTCAGGAAAAGTTACGTGAGTTAGCGGCAAAATTATAATAATCCAATGATTTTTCTTCAATTTTTCTTTATAATTACTATCTCTACCTACTTAACTTTTTTTGGATTAAATTTCATAAATTTTAAAGTTTATTTACTATTTCATCAAGTGCATCAAAATGTTGTATTCATTGAAAACTGTTAATTTTGTGTTAACTTGATGGAGGGTCAAATCAAAACTAAAATCCAAGAAATTGGGTATGAGTAAACCCTAGGGGGTCGAGATCATAATCCAAAAGAAATTTTTTTAAAAACTTTATTAGAGATAGTGAAAATGAATTGCAGCTCAGGTAACTTGCGTGAGCTGTCAGCTCATTTCCATCTCTCTCTCTCTCTCTTTATATATATATATATATATATATATATATATATATATATATATATATATATATATATATATATATATATATATATATATATATATATATCGTTTTCTTATCTTCTTTCCATAAAAGTAGCACAAAAAGAGTGCTATGCGATATTGACCCCATAAGAAACCACGGAAACTTTCCTCGTTTGGGTGCACTGGGAAAAGGCTTTCACGACGGGACACCAGCCACTAATTATGAGGCAAACATGACAGTACTGAGAGGTCCTTCATAGTCAGATGCAATGTAATTGCCCCCTCTCCGTAAAGTACGACTGTTCCTATGTTAGGGGGTTGAGGTAAGAAATGGCTTGATGAACCATTACGTTCGTCATGCACCGGCCCCACTCACTTGCAACTCGTAGATGCTGTAAGTACACAGTGCCCCACAACTATCGAAGGGAAGTGGGGTTAAAACACGCGAGTGCGTACCTCCGAGCTGAGAGTGCCTGTCATTTATGTCAAGTATTCTCCTTTTTATGGAACGCAGTCCAAGATAACTGTGACCATGTATATCACTTGCATCGCATACACGATGTGCTCTCTAAATCGTGCAATAAGGTCACCCATAACATGGCTCTCCCACTAGAGTTACCTTAGCCCCAAACTATGTTATTCTATGATATTGGAAAAATGGCAACGTAACATTTTAATATAATCATCATCGAAAGCAGGGTTTTGGGATATGGAGGGAAAGCGTTTCAGTAGGAGCCCTACTTTCTTCAGTAGCAAACATCTCTATATTGAAATGGTGGAGCGCACCTGATGCTATTTCAGTAGAATAATTTTCTCATCACTTCTTTTGTCTTTCCGATGGTAGGGCGAGGAAGGGCTACATCAATGATGGAAACGTCATAGGGTCGCCTATCGGAAGCTAAAGCGAAAGCTTCGCTCGAAATGGCCCGTCGATGGAGTCAAAGGGTGATGGTATATTCACGAAGACACAAAGCATCACTTTTCAAAATAAAGAAGTGATGAGAGTCAAGTGAGGAAGACATCCATAAATTCGAAAACTAAACAAGGGTCTCATTTCTGCAACCACTGTTAGTATTTTGCTTCGTCATAGTGATAACGTGGGGAGCGTCGCGCTTGAATTGAAGTAGTGCCTTTTGAATGTGAGTGGAGCTCCTAGGTGGCGCGTTCGTGGAGCCAAACCGAAGGAAGCACCGAAGGAAGGTTAGGTGCGTTGTGGGGCAAGGCCATTTGGCCTTGAACAGGAGGGGCCATCAACTCTGTATATATACATGTGTGTGCACAAACACACATGTAGCTTTATATATATATATATATATATATATATATATATATATATATATATATATATATATATATATATATATATAGAGAGAGAGAGAGAGAGAGGAATATCGTAGATGAGCTGCCAACTTAGAAAAAGTTACGTGAGCTAGCGGCAAAACTATAATGATCTAATAATTTTTCTTTAATTTTTTTTTATAATTAATATCTCTATCTTCTTAACTTTTTTCAGATTAAATTTCATAAAATTTGGAATTTACTTATCCTTTCATGAATTGCATACAAAATATTTTATTTATTGAAAACTGTTAATTTTATATTAACTTGATGGAGAACCAAATCAAAACTAAAATCCAAGAAATTGGATATGAGTGAACCCCAAGGGTTGAGACCATAATCCAAATGAAAGTTTTTTAAAAAATTATTAGAGATAGTAGAAATAAACTGTAACTCAGTTAACTTACATCAAATATCAGCTCTTTTCCCCATATATATATATATATATATATATATATATATATATATATATATATATATATATATATATATATATATATATATATTTGCGCTAATCAACTATCTAATTCCATTTCAACCTTTTTCTCTACGGTTACAGTTGATGGCGGGAAATGAGGGCATGGAGACCATAAAATTAGAAATATGAAAAACAAAAAATAATAATAAATAAATAAATAAAAATTGATTGAAAAATAAAAAATGGGACGATGGGAGCAAAATTTGCCTCTTTCCTCCCCTCTCGATCTCGTCGCAGAAACCCATGATTTCTCCAACCCTAATTTCCCATCTCATTCGTCTTGCTTCGGTGACTCTCTCGATCCCAAGGTTAGGGCTTCCTTTTATAAATTTTTGTTATATTATTCCAGCAATTTCTATTTCTTTGATTGATCTAGCATATCTATCTCCTAATTTACTGCTAATTATTGTCAAATTCATGTTCAAATTCTCTTGCAAAAGCAAAGTTGAAATCTTTTCTGCAATTGATCATGACCCATTTGATCATACGGTATAATCGGAGAAATATATGGAAAAGATTGCAACTTTCGTTCATTTTGGTTGTGTTATCCCCAATTGTTAGGGATTATATACTGATAAAGATTACAAATTTGCTCAGATGTGATCAGAGGATAAATTTCTCTTTGTTTGCTGATACGCAATGGAGAGGAAGAAGTCGAAGATGCCGATGATTGGCATCCCAAATGGCTGCATGGGGGGTTTATTTCACTTCATCGGCTTCAACCAGCATCTTCACATTAAGAAGATCCTGGCACACAATAAGAAGGGCAGTGATCTCAAACAAATTGAAAGTGAGTAGCTTGTTATTTCGCCCTCTTTGATTTCGTATACTTACTGGATTTACAATCCATATCGATGAGAAAGAATGAGTTATTGTTTGTGTTCAATCCTATGTTGCATTTGCATTTTTCTTAGCATAAACGATAGGTGTAGTCCCCTTGAGTTCTTTTAATCGGAGGTTAACGAAACAAAGCATACAAGTAGCTAATGCATTATACAGTCCCTCATAACGGAGAAGAACAAAGTACATATAAAGGATTGGATTAATTATAGTCAGACCCTTTATAGTATTGGGGGTGTGTAACTTACACCTCTGAAGTTTGAAACTCTCAAAAAACTCACTGGACTTAGTTATTTTTACTCTTTTTTTTTTTACTAAAGTGCACTCTTATCCCTCAAATTCCTATTCTACTCACATCCCTCCTTTTAACCAGCCCACACTCTCTCTCTTTCTCTCCTCTCTCTCAGTCACTCACTCTCTCTATCCCTCTCTCTCAGTCAGAGAGGGAGCGTGAGTGACTGAGAGAGAGAGGGATAGAGAGAGAGAGAGAAAGAGAGAGGAGAGAGAGAGAGAGGGAAAATATGCTGGTTAAAGAGAGAAATGAGGGTAGAATAGGAATTTGAGGGACAAGAGTGCACTTTAATAAAAAAAGGAGAGTGAAAATAACTAAGTCCAGGTAGTTTTTTGAGAGTATCAAACTTCAGGGGCGTTAAGTTACACACCCCCAATACTACAGGGGGTCTGACTGTAATTAACCCTAAAAGAAATAAAATGTAAAGCAAACAGTAGAACATTATGAGCCCCAATACCCCCGAACTCATAGCAGAAATGTTGTCACGCATGACGACCCATCAAACTGAGTCCCTGACCTCTGTTGCAGTGGATGCATCTGGGTCATCATAAAGCTCAACATGAGGTTGTAGGTCCAGACAATGCCCGTGGACCTTGCGATGCTGGTGCATCCTCCTGGCCCGTATCTGTCGATAGTGAAATATCATTCTCAATAAGGAAACAACACGAAATCACAGAACAAATGGATCTTCCAAAAATTTTATCATTTCTCGCTAACCAAACCAAACGTTCCAAAGCACCGGCTAAAAATGGCTTTCTTATGCTGTTTGCTAGAGTGAAGTTCTCAAATTTATTATTTTTCAGTTGGAAATAGTTAGAAAAGTAGTCGAATTGTATTGTAAATTTCTTTGACATACTTCAATCAGATATTTTTAATGATACATAAAACTCATGTTATATTTTCACAGGGTATTGAGCAAAATAGTGCACATATTAGTTTCCTATTCCCTTTGATGAGAGGAAAAAGATGTTCCATTCTTGTATTTGCAATTTTTTTTTTCTCATGTTATGTAGTTTCTGAGTTTGGTTGCAGGAAGTAAATCTCCAAAAGAAAAACAAGATGTTTCGATGTCTGAAGGCCACGAATTTGTGTATACAGATGCAAATACTGCAAAAGCTCCAGTAAGTTTGAACGAAATCTTCTCAGTTGAGTGACAAAAGAAGTTTGCTTGATTGCATAATATTGTTCGATCAAGTAGTCTCTGTTCATTCTTCTATTAAAATATATAAGAAGTAGAACTTTTAGCTTCCTGTTAACTTTCTTGTATGTTATTCATCATGTGAGCACGTTAAGGTCATCTCTATACCTGTCTTTTATGTCTCGATACCTGTCAGCAACATATTTTAATAGGAATGTACTAAGTCTTCTATGCAATACCAATCGATTAACTTAATTTATAATCAATTATGGATTCCTCTACCAAAAAGACTGGCTACAATTAGTCTACGAATTCATGAAAATCATTGTAAACTACACTAACTCATGTTTCATATTCTATTTGAGTCTATTCTAACTAGTGTAAAGATCTTATCAGTCAGTTGCTTTGTACACTTTGTTTTGGGCAACCGATACACACATGATACCTGTCAGAGCAACATATTTTAATAGGAATGTACTGAGTCTTCTATACAATACCAATCGTTAATTTAATTTAATTTATAATCAATTATGGATTCCTCCACCAAAAAGACTGGCTATAATTAGTTTACGAATTCATGAAATCATTATAAACTACACCAAGTTTCATATTCTATTTGAGTCTATTCTAGCTAGTGTAAAGATCTTATTAGTCAGTTGCTTTGTACACTTTGTTTTGGGCAACCGATACACACATGATACCTGTCAGAGCAACATATTTTAATAGGAATGTACTGAGTCTTCTATACAATACCAATCGTTAATTTAATTTAATTTATAATCAATTGTGGATTCCTCCACCAAAAAGACTGGCTGTAATTAGTTTACGAATTCATGAAAATTATTATAAACTACACTAAGTTTCATATTCTATTTGAGTCTATTCTAGCTAGTGTAAAGATCTTATCAGTCAGTTGCTTTGTACACTTTGTTTTGGGCAACCGATACACACATGATACCTGTCAGAGCAACATATTTTAATAGGAATGCACTGAGTCTTCTATACAATACCAATCGTTAATTTAATTTAATTTATAATCAATTATGGATTCCTCCACCAAAAAGACTGGCTATAATTAGTTTACGAATTCATGAAATCATTATAAACTACACTAAGTTTCATATTCTATTTGAGTCTATTCTAGCTAGTGTAAAGATCTTATCAGTCAGTTGCTTCGTACACTTTGTTTTGGGCAACCGATACATGATATATAATCACTCAGCCTCGTAGATCAAGCTTCCAAAATCGTTTCTGTTGTCTAACTCAATGAATCAGTTCCAACATTTTTTTTATTCTTTTAGAAACGATATTTCCTGATTTTACTTTCTGCTTCATACTATTTTCTAGTAACTGATAAGTTTTCGGGGAACTGTTTTAACAATTATGTGCAGTGGGTAGAGGATGAAGGCAGCATTTCGAGGGACAATTCGAGTAAGGTACTCGCTAGGGGTCTTAATTCCAAACGAAGGCATAGTAGTTCTTTGTCCAGTATCTCTTCACCATCGGTACAGTTGCTGCGAACCCTTTCCATCCATCACTTGGAAAGCAACGACTATGCTGAGAACTCAGCTATTAACAGTGAGAAACTGCCTGTTGTTCATAATTCGGATGATAGAGGTTCAGCTGGTGGACATGCTCTGCTGCAGAGTCCAAGCAAACCACGGGGGACGTTGCATGCTGTTGATTATGTGGGGCAAACGAAGCTCAACAAGGTTCCGGATCATTTGGCAGAGAAGCATTCACTTCTCAGAGAAAAGTTGCAGAATGCAAAGGAAGCAATGTCAAAAAAGAAGGGCACCGATGCCAAAGAACTTGAGCAAGATGCAGCAGCATTCCATCAGTCGAAAGAATTTATGGACATGATGCTGTTACTGAATAATAACAGGGAACTGCTGCTGAAGATTCTTAAAGACCCGAGCTCCTTCCTAAGTTTCCTGGAGAGTCAGCAGAGTTCTAGTGCAGAGAGAGTACTCGACAGAACTGGCTCATTCCCGGTGTCAGGTTTGTCACGACGACAGAATGGTGAGATGATGAGGCTTAAACACAAGCCACAGAGAAGCGAACTACCCGCATATAGAAAAGAGGATCTTTCCGTGAAGCCAAACGCTAACGAGGATGGTGTAGCGAGTTTGGAATCAAATGCTTCGATTCCAAACTTAGATTCTGGAAGTACGGACAGTGCTAGGATCAGTTCTTGTTTTTTCGAGCGTTCTGACGTGATATCTAGTTCTTGTGAACTGAAAGAGCAGAGGGAGAGCCAGTGGGATAATCGAGCAACCTCAGCTCGTTTCAAGGTCATCAAGAAAAGGATAAAAGACGTAATCAGAGATGACAGAAAAGGGAGCAACAAAATCTTCATGGATGGGGTTCTTCATAAGATCCCTTATGGAAGCAAGGTGTCCAACGACACGAACAAAGAAAAGCAGCAGCAGCAGCGACTGTTGGATCGACCAGCCACTACCGTATACAGTAGAGACGACTCAAGGGGTAAAAGTATTAAGAGATCTCACTCTTTGAACGAATCGTTAGCCAAATATTCCCGCTTGTTTGAGTCTATCCCTAGCAGAGAATTCAAAAGGACTCCTGAGAGGCCGAAGACGAAGCAAAAAGACGGAGGTGGTGGTCTGAAGGGTGCCATGCCCACTAAAACATTGGGGAGGATTTTCTCTCTTCCTGATTTAGGTTCAGATTCTCTGAAGAAAGATGTCAAGTGCGGGGTGTTTGGTGCAGTTCGGTCACTAAAGATACCAACAACTGTTGATACTTGCAATGTCCAAGTATTGGACTATACAAAGGGCTTAAGCTCACATGAGAGTATTCATAGTTCGTTTCAGGAGGAAGACTTCATCGATGAAGAGGAAGAAACAAGTGACTGGCTGATAAAAACAAGTGCAAGCGATTGGCTAACGAAAACAAGTGCAATCTCTGATCTTGAGTTATATTTTCCAGAGAATCCTGCCATCCCTGCAGAAGTTTCTGCTACAGAAAGTAAGTTATCAGAAACTATGGATAATCTTTCTCCTTAGTTATCTATCATACGATCATGGTCTGCGCAACTTCTAACTGATTGTTCTCTCACTCAATTGAAGTCATATTTCACGTGTATTTAGTTCCCAACAATCTTTTTTGAGCATAAATGGTGGGTAATCCCTCCACGTTCTATTAATCAGGTGTTAACGAAACAAACTACGAATAGAATACATATATAGTCCCTTACACATGAATGGAGGATAAAATAAAATTACAACAATGCCTAAGGAGAGGTATTACGATAATTATATGAAGAGGAGGAGGTATCTAGTCTGCTCCAATGCTACCTAGGATGATAACATAGAGCCCGAACCGAGATCCTCATTTGTCGTTCATCTTTTTGTCTTAAACATGCTATAGACTAATCTTTCAGTGAGCCAATTGATTAGCATTGGACTTTCCATCTTAGACTCCTTAAATTTTACCCAGACCACTATACTCGCTTGCTTGCGAGTTACTCAACTCAATAATCTTGCACTCATAGCCATGCTGCAAAAACTTCATGATAGTTGCATCACAGCAAAATCATTCATAACATCGTACATGAATGCAAAATGTTTGATCCAAATTTAGATTCTGATATCACCCCTTCTTGCAGCTTTGGAGCAAAGCCTGTTGGATATTTATGGCTCTGATGAGTTGGAAGGTAGCAAGTCAGACTCGGAAGGATTAGAATTGCGCAGTGAATTAGACGACTACTATAGCTTCTTCAGTGTTCAAGTCGATCATCAGAACGAGACTCAGTTCAAATTCGTGAGAGACATACTTTGGAAATCTGGGTTCAGTAACAATGAATTTCTCCGGGCCTGGTACTCTCCTGACCAGCCAGTCGATCCCTTCCTGTTCGAGGAAACAATATGCACTCTAAATGCCGATCCTGAAACTTATCTTGAGAACCTGCTTCTATTTGATCTTGTAAATGAAGTCCTTTTGGATATTTACGATACTTCCTCTTCTTGTTACCCTTGGCTCACACACTTTTGCACGCACACGAAGCCACTGCCTGAGGGGCATCGTGTGCTGGAGGAGGTATGGACAAAGATTAGGTGGCATCTGAACTCGCAGACACAGCTGGATCCAATGCTAGATTATGATGTGGCTAGAGATTTTGAGAAGAACGACGGGTGGATGGAGCTTCAATACGATTGCGAGGATGTAGGGCTCGAGCTGGAGGATCTCATATTGGATGACTTGGTGGATGAACTTGTTTTCGAGCTTGAATGCATTTCAGGCCTTCAGTATGCTCACTTGCAATCCTGAAACAAAGCTACATTACAAGTAAAACTCTGCGCCGTGTCGATTTGCAATACATTCTATTCAAGAAATTTACCCAACGATAATACCTGCGAAATCAGATTGAGATGCAAAAACCACAAAAGAACATCTCAACAATGATTTAAACAGATGTCGAAAAGTATGACCTCTCTCTACTTCTTTGTGTAAAAAGAATGTTGTGTAAGAATACAAAACCTGAATGGGACTGCTCTGTAATACAAAATGATTGACAGATAAAAGTTTCATGCCCAGAGTCCCACATGCCCGAGAAATCTAAGTATGGTGTAAACAATTTATATGAAGCCTGTCAAAACTGAGGGCGGTGTTGATACAGTGATCTGCAGCAGTGCACATGCATGGGGTCCGAATGTCAGCACCCAGGATAAATCTTCATCTTCTCTTTCGTCAATGTACATGGGGCTGCAGTTATCCCAGGCCGAAAAAATTGGAATAATGTGCTCTGCTGGAGCCTGCAAGCTTTGAAATGTAATGGCACTCCCAGCGGATGCCAATGAAAGAATGATGATGCACCAGAGCAAAAAAAAAGGACCAGGTGTATCACAAAATCACAAACCAGGTTAGGGCGGAAAAGGGTTAGCGCAAAGAAGCTGTTCTGGGTGTCATCGGGATGGCAAGGATTTTACAACTTCTGATTTATTTGAGCGGCCCATACAATCTGGGCAAGGGTATGTGTATATGCTATCGTTCGGTCTTTTAATCTCTATACCCTTGGAGTCACTGTGAGATCGCATGCTTAGCAATTGACGCTTCAGGGACTTCCACCTGATACCCCAAAAAGGAGAAAATTAGGCAAAGAACAGCGACCATGCAAAAGTGATCAGGGGCTGTTTTTAAAAATTCAAAAGCTCAACTAACACATATTTGCAAGTAGAGCTCAGCCAACAAAGTGGATAATAAACAATGAAAACAATGATTTTTTTTTTTTTTTTTTGACAAACCATATGCTTAGAGCTAATATATAGTTTTGATTTTCTTCAAGTCATACAAGAATTATCCTGAGCACAAAAAAGCAAAGGCACGTAAATGGAAGACTTGGTTCCAGGTGGAAGACTTGGTTCCAGGTATTAAGAATCATGGATATGTGAACAGAGAAGGTGCATCCCTATGGATGAGTTTGGCCATATCCAAGTGACATGGATTTCTGTTTTTTTTTATTTTTTTTCACTTCGGTAGAACAACTTGCTCATCAAAATGTGAATATTAAATGTCCTACGTTAGTAGTTTTTGTGTGTGCGTGTTTGGTGTGTGTGGGGTTGGGGGCAGGCAGGGGGGGGGGGGGGGTGGGGGGTGTGGGTTGGATGTAGAGAAGATCATCGAAATGCTAATCTTAAATGACCTACGTTCGTAGTGGCTAGAAGAGGGAACAGAACATGGGCTTTCAAGACGTATCAATAGTTCCTGTCTTGGTCAGATTTCTGTGCTTTTATCTGTCTCTCCAGTCACAACAAAACATCTAAAAGGCAGCTAGACAAGTCGTAAACCTTTGTATATGGATGAGGCAACGGCATTGGGCATGCTGCTGGCCTGTAAAATATTGTGTAGAATTTCAGCCGATAAAGGATCAAAGAAAAAGGTCTAACATGAGAAGCTAGGAGGTAGATTCTTAACAATTTAGTGAGTTAATATAGTTATATACTACTGGCTTTTGGAGAGGCATATGAAATGCCTCGTCCAAACTGGAAGAGAAAAAAACCATATGTAGCATCAGTTGGGGTGGAGAAAGTGATAAAATCAAGCCTCATCACAGAAAGTGTAGGCCTTGCCAAGCAAAGTGAGAACCACGGAGAAAATTGAAGATCTGGCAACAAATGATGAGGACATATCAAGAATTTGTCACCTCAAACTGGGAATATTTAAAAGAAAAAGCATGGAACCTGAGCTTTAAACTCCAGTTCCTCTGTAGAAGAACTTGTGCACAAGGCATGACTGAGCGATAGTTACGGCAGAAAGAATGGAGAATTGTTAAATACCAAGACCCAAGGAGTTTAATGCAGAGAAGGAGATTTGAGAAAGAAACGCTGGTATCCAAGAGCACTACCTGCACTACTATTGCATATAAACAAGAAATTGGACCAATACCAACTTTAGTGTAAAAATACTAAATGGATTGGGAGTGTGAGAAAGAAATTACCACCATATTGGCATACTCGAAGGAAAATGTGAAAGAGGAGGTATTCTATCTGGAAAGAGTTTGTAATAAACAAATAATTATTTGTGCTACGATGAGCACTTTGTATAGAGAAGCAGTTTTCTGCTTGCTATGAAACTTATCATTATCTTCAAGGAAAAAAAGGAAGAGAACATTTGGTTGATTTTGCTGGATCAAAGAGGAAAAAGTATTGGTTAGTCAATAACAAATGGGTCATGTATGCAAGCACGCGTGCACGCACGCGCACACGCACCAAGAAAGATTTCTACATTAGCTCTAAGGACCAATGAGCTTTGACATGACAAAACTTTTACTTAGCTAAACCAAAAAAACAATTAAGGCAAATCCATTGAAAATCATGGTAACATACAGGTCTGATGGTCAGGCAGACATACCCAATTTTCGGATTGTCAAACAGTACAGCCAATTTTCTTTTGTCAGGCTTGATAGTCTTTGAATGTCCGCCATACAAGTATCTCCTGTGGCCAATCAGAATTTGGGGGAAATTTCCACCTTGTGTTGTCACAAACACTTCACTGTGAAGACAAACAGTGTAATCTATAGCAGCCATCCTGGAAGAATAGTTCTGAAAGCAAGAGTTACATAGTTAAAGCAGTGGAGTTTGGAAAAGAGTTGCATAGTTAAAGCAGTGGAGTTTGGAGATCTCAGGTAATTCTACATACACCCTGAGAAGCCTAACGAGGAATAATTACCTTAAATGGACCAAGCTCCTCAGGTGATGCCAATATGTCTTTAGTTTGCAGGAGAGGGAACATTTCAAGAAGTGGACGCATATATTTCTCCGCCTTGTAGATCTTTCCCGAAGCCAAATATATTAACGTCTTATTATTGAAACCCATGCCCCGAAGCATCAACCCAACCTGACCATCAAAACATGAGGTTGGGAATAGCAAGCATAAAGCAAATAAAACAAATACGAAAATGAATAAAATGTGGTCTAGATTACTCTGAATAGTTATGAGTTTATGACTGCAAAGTTTCAACTTTCAATCAAACTATTGGAAGGATGTACCAGGTTGACCAACAAAGTTATATACCTCTTGAACAACCACCACCATGATGGGCAGGACTAACTGAATAGTTCCAAAAAGAGTTTGCCTTAATGTTTATGGGACAGAACAAGTATTTTATAATTCAAAGAATTTATAGCCTGGAACTAACTTAATATGGTCCAGAATCTACTGTGCAATTCTGATCACTTATTGCAGATACAAAGCATCTCATGCATGTAGTAATGATCCTTAGTTTGAATTAACATTCAAAATATGAGATTCTTCAGATGAAGGACGAATTTCTTTATTATTATTATTATTATTCAATGTTAATTTGACAAAATATGAATGGTTATGCACAATAAGGCCTCATCAAACACTTGTTTCAATAAAACAAAAAATTTTTACCATAAGTGGCCATCCAATGACCATTTTTCATGATGTTGTGCAAGGTTTATCTAGTACAAGTCACCCACAACACAAATATCGCATGCTTTTTCTGTTTTAATCCAAAAAAAAAAAATTGATTACACATTTGAAGAGAGAAAGGACATAACAGAAAAGAAAAGGCAAAAGGAAAAACCGCAATATTGAGATAGATAAGTAGAAAATAAGCTGCAACACAACCAGAAAGTAAGGTTCCTTTCTGGTAGCCTGAAAGTATAACCATAAAAAGGAAAAATGACAAAGTGAAAAAAGGGGCTGATCCGTATGTACATTAGTCTAACTGGAATCAATTACCAAGGGACATGTTCCATTGCCAGATAATTTAGGGACATGTTCCATTGCTGGCTAACATCTTAAAATTAGACATACCTAACTCGTTCAGCACATGCAAAGTTAATTTGTCAAACAGAAAATATTGACAATTACTAAATCAAGGGAAAAAAAGAATAGAGAACAATATACCTCCAATGGTGTAAGAGGGCATTTTCCATTAAGCCTAATAAGACCTGGCTGTATGATGCGACCATGCTTGGTGAATTTTCCTCTCCAGCCTCGTTCTCTCGCTGCGTCCATGTCCTGCTTCTCCTCTTCTCCCCCATCAAATATGCAACACGAGAAAGCAACCATATCCTAAAGAAAATGGAAAGAACAAGGGGGGAACAAAAAAGTAAATCAAATTGACCAGGAAATTACTAAAGAAAACCATCATCATAAGGAAATAGAACAGTTAAAAATTCAACCTCTTCAAAGCGGAGATGCACCGCAATATATTTTCCATTACTACTTGCATTGCGTTCTTTCATTCGAGAAACTAGTTTTTCAGCCAAAGCTGCTATAGGACTTGAAAACCTCAAGGCATGAAAATTGGCTAAGCATCTTAGCCATTGGACAGGAGGAGGAGAATCAAATGACAACCGATTTGCAAAAGGAGCAATCCTTATAAACCTGAAAAAACCAATACAAAAAAGTTAGTGAAATAGTAATTGAATGATCACTTCGGTGAATACAATGGAAATAAACAAATACATCAAAAAAGAAATTAAAGAAGTACGCTGGAACACCAATAAATGCTTTAAATATTTCTCATCATGAAAATACATATATCTGTCTGAAAACTGCCAGGACTAGCAAGGCTTTAAATATCACCCAATATCGATACATATCACAAATCGTATCAGATTTTTGTGGTATCTGGTATGGATATAAACCCTATAAGGTACTTGTATTGCCAGTAATGCCGATATTTTATAATATTGCCTATATGATAGGTTCAATATTGCCACATTCTGATGCTATAAGCTATAAACCGATACCCATACAGATTAAAATCTTGGCTATAATTCATTTGTTCTAATTTGTTATCTTTTTCCTTTGCATGTAGTTCCCTGTTTCCATCCATTCACACATCGAAGCCTTTATCTTTTCCATCCTCTAAGATATATTGTCTCACAGTTTAGTGTAACATCGAAGTTTGATAGTTTCTTAGCAAAAGATTAGCACAGCAAAGAATAACAGCCACAACCAAAGCATTTATTCTGAAATTTTGTGTTCATCGTTATGAATCCTTTTTGTTCATTGAGCTCAATTAGGGGCCATCTTTTTTGAGAATATAGAAACTGTCATGACCTACTATGTATTTGATCCAGGGATTTCAAACAAATAGAAGTAGATGAGGAGAGGAATAAATATGGGGATTCCATTAGGCAGAAGCAAGGAGCTGTGGTAGAGTTGGCTGCATCTGGAGGAAGGGAGGAAGGGAAATAACAGATATCATGAAAGAGAGACCACTAGATGAAAGTCTATATTAACCTTGAGATGCCTTTTTCAATTGCTTCAAACATAAAGTAGGAAATCCTTGATCAATTGGACAGAGGGAGAGGGAGAGCACTAGAGGGAGGGAACAAGATAGATTTAGTGGCATGGTAACATAAGCTTTATTGTTTGAAAATCGAAACTCTATATTCTTAGTAGGCACTAATTTCTACTAAGTTGCCAAAAGGAAGAAGGTAAATTTCATGGCAAGCTGGTAAAACAATGAGAGCATTATACAATCATTTATATCAATTATTATGCAATTCCTTTACCTCTTCAATTTAGAATAACAGGATGTGTTAACTTGTTGGGGAAAAAAAAAAAAAATAGCACTTCAAACCACAAAATCTGCTATACAAGTTATGATCATTTTCACGTAACTCTTTCATGAACATATATTCCTATTAATTTAGTCTCTTAGAATTGTGTTGCGCGTGATACCTTCTCATATCAAGTACTTACTAATAAGCTAGTTCAATAAACCTAATACAATGAAGGGACCCAGCTCCATTTATGAATATATTGGAGATTCTGCTAGTTCGTCCTATAATACAAAGCGTATTCTTCCAACCAAAATGGGATAGCTTTTGAGCACCAGTCAAAGTTGAAAAAAGCTCCACCAAAGAACTGATTGAGTTTTTACAATCAATCATCAAATTGACATCAACCTACCATGAGGGAAGGCAAAATTCCTAGCAAATGAATAAAGCAAGAGCAATTTTTGCAATAGAACAATGAAGGACAGAGCTACAACTGTCACATAGACAAATCCACTTTTCAATCATGGACTTTAAGCTCAAGCAAAAGCAACCAGACAATTCATGGGATGACATGGGATCAGAATATATAGGGATTAGCCTGAATAGTCAGATAAGACATGATATTGGATTAATAAACACGTAGTATCAAATATCAACATAACAGCAATAACTCGAAGAACCATCAATTGGACACATACATGAAGGAATAAAATCCTTGTATCAAATAAGATTTAAAAAAAAAAAAGGAATATCATTTTTCCGATAATTCTGAAATAAATAGCTATATGGATAGTGATAAAGAAAAACATGGCATCATTTACAACTCACCTCTCTTCAATCAGCTTAGGGAGTACATGATCCGTGTAATAGTGAATAGAAGCCCATGCTTTTACCTTGAAGTTAATGACATTACTCATATTGTGCCCAAATCTTTCCATGATGAAATCAGGCACCTTACTGATCACCCGTACATCATTTTTCAGAGTAGTGATGAAGTGGTCCTCATCATATATATCCTTAAATTTGCTGTAACATAAATAACAACGTAGAACGTATCAGAAATTACTAATAGTGCCAAATCTAATGTCTTTCCATTTTATCATGATTTTTAATTGAAAGTATAATGAATTATGTAAAATAACTTTAGCAACATCGGAAGATATTATAGTCGCTGCTAAAGATATTATGCATGGACACTTCAAAGTGAGTCCTATCAGACTATCAATCATCAACAAGTGAGGTCAAATCAGTCATTGACACTTTTCTGAAACATATTTTTAAGAAACCAAAAGATTGTGTATTAGACCCATGTCGGCTATAAAACTTCTAAAATGTGCTTGATTCATGTGTCACTTAAACAAATGTTAAAGAATCCTGACATAGAAGGGTATTGTATTAGAATAACCTAGACACTTCAAAACATGAGAGGGGCTTAATAGACTTGTGTAAAGTAAGGAATTAGATTGGAGGTGTTAAGACTCTCAGAATTTTGTTTTGTTTGCATACATGTTAGAGCTATGGATTTTAAATTTTTAATTATTAAGACATTATTTTGTTTTTCTTTCTATTCTAATAAAACATATTAGAATCACAATGGGTTTTTTATGTTATTACATGTAGACACATGTATACAAACTCATGTCTCATGCTGGTGTATCTACATTTTCTAAGGATTGGTCATGCATACGTCTGTGGTATGGCATGCCTTTAGCAGTAAAGGACAAAATCATTTAAGAACTGCCAGACCCAGTGATATGGCAGGGTGGGTTAGGAGAAAACAACAGAAGAGCTTCTTCAAGTAGGTTAAATTAATTATTCTGAAAAATGAACACCCACTCCCCCTCCCAAAAGAAAAACATGCATCCACCCACCACCAGAAGAAGAATTAATAATTAGCATTGGTAAGAAAACCAGTACCATGCTTAAAGGAAAAGGACACATTAACTTTCTTATGCCAATTTAAGTGTGGCAGTTCAAATTATCAAAATGATTCCAAGATGAAACATCTCATTCTGGGTTAAATGTCAAATAATACTGGAGAATACAGGTTGTGCCTTGTAGCAACAACAGAATCGACTTAGATTATGTATACTACAAACTAGTTATGTTGATCTCTTTCTAAGCTAATAAAAGAATTATGTATACTAGAGAAACTCAGTGAAAGGGATTTTCAGTAAATGGCTTCTTACTCAACAGAACAGTAATATTACAAAAATTTCCAAACAAACATATATATGTTTGGATGCATATCATGTCTATGACTCTATGCACATTAGTAAGTCTGACAAGATCTTAAAGAAGATAGGCATGTTGCTACAAATCCCATAAGAATCAAAATAGAGGCTAGGTACATTGGTAAAAAGCAAAAATTTTAAAAAAAAATTGTATCAAATTCTATAGACTCATTCATTGGTTTCTAGTTTAGTTTCCAATAAAATTCAGGTTTCCATTTCAGAAAACCTATGAGCATTCAGGTCAATATCCATAAAAACGCTGGCAAGTATCTTTTAACAAGTAGCATTGCCAACTAGAAACACCTGTTTGCAGGCAAAATATCTATTCTACTGTGATAAAAGGCAAGAGAGGAACCTGATTTATCATTAGATGGCATTTCTTGCGACCTTTTGATCTAATTATTCATGTATCAAGAGATTTTGTGACCCTAGCTAAATTTAGAGATGCTCTTGCTCAGTTACTCCCAGACCAGCATTTTAAAAAAGTATATAGACAGGAAGTAGCTGTAGTTATACAGGGGTAATGAACAAAAAAAAAAAAGCTAAACCATTATGATTGTGCCAAATTCATATATCAAATCAGTTAAAACAGTTTTAAGTTATCAAAAAGATATGTATACGTGAAACAAACCTAGGATCTTTCCAAATGCTGTGGTAGTGAAAATTTGGGATGACAAGCGTTGCATTTAGATAACCCGCTATGGCAACTGCATTGCATATCTATAGAAATGAACCAAAGGAATAAAAAAAATATAAGCTCAAAGATCCATTTTAGTATTAAATCGATCAAAAACCACAACATACAACCGTTTGTAATTGAAATACTGCAATTATAATGGGAAGGAAGCATAACCAAAGGAATAAAAGAAATGTAAGCTAACAGATCCATTTTAGTATTAAATCGATCAAAAACCACAACATATAACAAGTTGTGCTTGAAATAATGCAATTAGAATGGGAAGGAAAGTTACCGATTGCCTCTGTTGATTCAATCCACCATTAGCCTCAACAATTATGTAACCATTTGAATCAGGCAGACCTAGAAATAATTGAAAAGTGTTCTTAGAGTTATTTAATGGAAAATGCTTATTCATGGACAGCCTGAAATAGTGAACAAGATCGACACGAAGATTCGAGAGAGAAAAGAAACATAGAGAACCAGAGATTGCGCAAGGAGCATCAATCACACGAGACAAGATTTTATAGATGTTCCAAGAGCAAAATGTAAAAAACCAACAGGATCAGAATTTTAGTACTGATACAACCACATGCACCCAAATTGATAATTCTCAAGCATGAGACATGTTAATAGAATGATAATAAATTAATCAAACACGATTATTAAGGAGAAATATTTGACAATCTCTAGCAACAAACTGTCCTAGATTTGTATAACTGCAAGCAAGCTGCAGAACCAAAGATTCTGGACTTATTAAATAACAACAAACCAATGTTTAAAATAGCGATAACGGTAACGTAACGTTTTGCCTTTGTTAGGTTATGTCGCAAATAGCGTAACGCATAACGTAGGTTATGCAAATTTCTATTTATTTAATAAAAATAAATATAAAACCATATAAAATAATTTTAATAAATTGAAAAATAAATTTAAAATATCTAAAAAAATATAAAATTATTTTGTAATACATAATCTATTCAAATGTTATATTAAGTTTTACAATAATTTTCATATATCTTAATAAATTATATTAAGTCTGCAACCGTAATTCCAATCATCATTTAAATAAAAAAGCAAGATTCCAACTTTTTATTTCGATTACATTTATTATCATTGTTGTAATTTATATTTTGTAATGTTCAATTTATCTTATTTATGATTGTTGATTTCAGTTCAATTAAAAATTCAATAAAATCAACAAGTAAAATATTTTAGCAACCGGACGAGAAATACAACAAGTGGATAAAGAAACAAACTTAAATTATCAAGTTAGAAATTCCAAAAGCAATCAAACAAGCCAACAATTAATTAAGAAAATTACAGCAATTCGCTAATAATCAAAATAATAATCAACAACAATATATAAATTACTAAAAAAAATAATTGTAAATAACGTAGCATAACGTAATTTAACGTAACGTTATGTAATATAACGTAAAATAACATAAAAAAACGCACTGTTACGGTGCACTGAGTTATTTCCAGTTGTTACGTAGCGTTGGGATTCCGTTAGGTTACGTAACGCAAATAACGGGTTTCATAACGCGTTATTTTCAACAATGCAACAAACTATCCATCTTAGGGAAAGACCAGTCCGGAGCTTGGTCCCAGTTCCATGTACAGTTGCAAGTCAGATTAATAATCAACAATTATCTACCAACCTTAAGGCTGATGTGTATCAGATAAGCAAAATAGAGTTAATAAGCATACACATTTCATAGGTGTAAAAAGTAAAGGAAATTAGAAGAGCCAAACTAATATTTATATTAGGAAGACTAATCAGACGAACGATGGCATTTTAAAGAGATGTTACAATAGACTATACACATATGCGTCTAGCTTCTTGCATATGATAAGTACATTTGATGTGGCTGGTGCAGACTGCAATTTTAGCTGTCAGCTAAGGCCAAAAATTGAATTTTTAATTGGAAAATCAGAAAATAAATCTTCCCAACATTGTGAATAATTGCAATAATATAATGAATATAAATTTTCTTTTTTTCTGATAGAAGTGGATTTGCCACTTGGAAGCTGACATTTTGATCAAACACTGAAATCTACATCTATAGTAGAAATGAAGACTTGGCTTTTGCCTGTTGAGGAATTTTTTTACTAGACTTGGCTTTTGCCTGTTGAGGAATTTTTTACTAGACTTAGCTTTTGCCTGTTGAGGAATTTTTGACTTTTTTGGCTTCTTTCTTTCTTGTTTTATTTTTTTTTTTACTTTTTTAGGGGATATTGCTTAAATGAAAGGATAAGCAATAGCATGTTTACTTATCAGATGCAAATAAGTTTATACACTAAAATATGGACCTGAAAATATGTACTTAAATTCAAGTCCTTCAATAACTTTTCAGCTACAATATAGCTTCCACTCATCCAAGCCCATCATTATGTCTCTATGACTAACTCCTTTTGCTTCCCAATCTCTCTTAAGGCCTAAGAAACCGAATGGGGAAAGAAGAGAAGAAAATAAAAGGGAGAACTCAGAAAAGCTCTTGCTAAATTTTGATAGTCAATTTGATATTTCCACTATGATTCTATGGTATGAGCTATGTAGCACGAACACTTTCGTCATAAGTGGAACCCAAACCAGCAATGATGATGGCTCGAGCACCATTAGCCTACAGAAAGAAAAAGGATAGTTTCTTTCACTTTGGTTCCATTAAAGTACCAGCTAGTTTTGGTTTTGGTTTTGAGGTATGTTAATTTAACCCTAGCCAACACGCACGCACACACACGCCCCCGTGCGCGCACACACACTCTTTAATGCTTCAAGGTCATAACTTATACAGTTACACCGACCCCCAAAATGCATGATAAAAAATGAAATTCAACGATCAACTTTGTTAACCTTGTTCTACACATCTTAAACATCTATGGACGAAAATTCTCACATTTTAATAGTCATTTTCCCATGCAACACGAGAACTCTTTGGTTCTATTGTCGAAAAACCGTTCATTTTGCAACAACTTGATGTCTAAACTAAAGGCCTTTAAAAGGTTTAGATTTTTGTGGATAAATGTTTAAAGACATACTGATCAAAAAGAGTGGAGCATATCATCCAATTTCATGATGCATCACGCCTTTTAATGGGTTGATGTAGCTATGTCCTAGGTGCGCATACACACGCGCGTGCGCGAGCACACACATATGTATGTATGTATGTGTGTATATACACATAGACGCACACACCAACACATATAAGAGTTACCTATGCACACCAATTAAATTACAAGTGCAGCTAATTATATGGATGATCCGAACCATCAATTATAATTTATATATCAACAACCCCAAGGGGTTCAAAATTCAGGTGGGTTAGATTTTATATCATATACATCAAAATCTCTAAAATTGAATAGCCTGTGGTGCTCCTAAAAACATGCTTTTTGACTAACTTAATTTTTAGAATAAAAAACCCCAAACCACATGATATTTGAAGTTTGAACCTAGGAGTTGTTCATATGTAAATCACAGTAAAAAATTCAGATCATCCATATAATTAGCCAAATGTGTAAGTTTATGGGTGCATAGATAACTTGCTTATGCACATACGTAGGTACATTATTCCCATATATAGGTGTTTACAAATTGGGCTATGGAGGTATTTAGGTGCCCCAATCATGAATAAAAGATCAAAGAAGGTACATGAATCTCATCAACTCTGTACTTGTCTGCATTGAAGGCGGGAATATTGGTTCTTTGACAATAGTTGGCTCTTGGTAGAGTTGTTTTTCTCTCATGTATGCCTCTTCCTCTCTACTGAGAAAATCGTACCTAAGGTCTCTCCATAGAGAAGTACCTATGAAGGTTATCCTAAATTTTGATATAGAGGTATACGGATTTCTGAATTGTTAGTTATGATCTCTACATTCTAAAATGGTGGTATATAAAAAATCATGCACTTTCAATATATTTTGGTTATACATTAGATAGTCATGAAATGAACAGTTTTTCAACAATATAAGAAATGAGACCACCTAGATCTTCTATGTTGAGGTTTAGGATTACCTCTATAGACAATTCCCTACCCCATGGAGATACAGTAGGTACACTTTTCTCATATGAATAATATATATATATATATATATATATATATATATATATATATATATATATATATATATATACAAATACATATATATATATATATATATACACACACACACACATACACATACACACTATAGAGATATACATATCTGTGTATACACGCACACATAAACTTGGCTCTTTTCATAAGGATTTGAGGCCAAAATCAACTTTTGAACAATCCATATTGTTCAAGTTGATCTATATTATTTAAAGTGCCTAAATACCAAGAATCAAAGAATTCAAATAATTTTTGTTCGTACATCCAATAGGCACAAAATAAACAGTCTAAAGAGTTGGTTAAATGATGCGTATGCATTTCTCAATATTTGAATCATAACTAAACGGTTGGATAGAGAATTTATATGCCATAAAATATAGATCTATGAAAAATAGCATTTTTCACCATCCATTTGTGCCTACTTGATGCATGGGACAAAAACATTTAAAAAATATTTTTTTTATTTTAGGAGATTTTCAATGATATAGATCAATTCTAATATAGTGTATTACAACAATACATACCCCTCATTGAAATCCAATGGGAAGGATATAATCCCAAGTCCTTTCCAAGGGACCCTAGTCTCCATAAACAAACATCAACTGAGTAGGCTTATCCAATTATCTTCTAAGACTCCATGGCTTTCATCATGGACTCCAGATTTGATTGTTTCTGTGGCACAGCCTTCCTCCGGCATCCAAGCCTGAAGCCCCTATCTAATTATAAAAACAATTGGACATCAATCTAAATGGAATAGGAATTCAGAGAGTTTGCCTTACCTAATTATAAAAAATTATGTAAACTTCCAATGATGATTTATTTTAGCTTCTAAAAGGGTTTTCTCTTAAATAACTTGGTGAGGCCCATTGGTTATTCTACACACTATGCAGGTTGTGACCAATTCAATATAGGTTTTTGACGAAGAATTCAATAAATAAACCTGTCTCTTATTAACCTCTTTATATCATTTCTTTTCTTCTTTCTCCTCTTCTGAAGAAGGTTGAAGGAAATGGGCCAAGCTAAGTTAAAGGTCCAACCAACCCAAACAAAGTCGGTCTAGTTTGTCTCTGGTTAAATTAGTTCATTTAGTTTACAAAAAATTACAAACTCGAACACGAACAGAACCGGCTGAAGCACAGCCTTACGTGCTGCAGCACTGGCACTCCTCGAATATGTCCTAGCCGTGTCATCACCATCTAAGCTTTTTCCATCGAAATGGGATTACTATGAAGGAAAACTCTACAAAAGATTTAACAAAGTTTTACAATCCACTAGTATCAATCTCCACGCATAAGAAGATGGACAAAAAAGGAGCTAGTCATAGTCTAAAACAGCTAGTTGGCATCCACTACATTCTCCTAGACTTGAGAAAATATCTAGAAGAAATGAAAAAGTTGAAAAGCTTGCAATAGGAATCACATTCAATTGCTAATAGAAAATCTGACACAACATAGAGAGAATATAGGGTTTTGTGGTAAAAATATGGTGGATTTGAAAAAAAATTAATTTAGGGTTCAAAGAAAATAAGAAAACAATAAGATTTGGCTTTGCCCTAGAGACTCACTCACCAACTCTCATACCATTCGCAATTTACCAAGAGTCTCATACAACTTTATTTATAATAAATAATACATACACATCACATGCAAATGACTAAAATACATAAATGCCAAAATATCAGCTAAATAGTAAAGGATCCTTATCAAATCTCCCAAATTGAAAACATTCACCACCAATGACCGACGGCTATGGTAAGAATCAAGCAAGTTGGGATAAAACCACGCCATCTACTTAGTTCTCAACTAAGTATCCTCTGAATCGGACAATCCTTTCCAACGAACCAAATATTGCTTGTAGCTATTGAAACCATATCATCCAGCAATATATCATCTATCTCCTCTATCTAATACCTCAATTGTGGTAATGGTAGTGGTAAAAAAATTAGAAAGCTTTGTGCATATGTTGTTGCATAAGATAACGGATCTTGAAAGATAGCTGAAAAATCTACTATTGCATGGTACTGAGTCAAGTCCTAGTCATTAAAGATTGAGCTAAAACCGAGACCTCGTGGAACATCTAACTCAAAAGAATTCAAGCCAATCCCTTTCAAAACCCTATAGGACCCGTAAATCAAGCACGAATATTCTCTACACTTTTAGAAGGGAACTAACAGAGGCAAATCCTAGTCTTCACCTTGTTTACAACCGAAAATTCTTACATTCTTTCATGTAAATCCCCAACAAATTTGTAAATATCATCCCCAACAAATTTGTAAATATCATCACTAAACATAATTTGTCGATGGATTCTCACACAACTTATGAAAGTCGTGGTGCAAGTGACCATAATCACTCCTTGTGGGCTATATTAAGTGAAGCAACCATAATCATGACCGTTAAAGTATTGTGTCCCCTTCATAGCCTGCAACAACAACACTTATCACAATTTTACTTTTTACATCCTTCAAGGCTAAAGTGTTGGGTTTAGCATTATTTTCAAACTGTCACTTCGCATGCTCCTTGGCTTTGGAGGCAAACTTCTATCAAAAGTAGTTTGCAAGTATATTCAATGCCTAGGTGAATGGAGATCCTAAGTTATTTTGACTCTAGGTTTTAGCACGCGTTGTGCATAAAATTATCCATATAAATAAGTTGTATGAGACTCTTGGGGTAGCTAGCAAATTATTTGAAGCTTTTGTTGTTCCAAAATGAAATCTTTTATGTGAAATGAAACTTGATGAGTGATTTACTGAGGTACGAGGACTAAACCTATCTTGTATTACTTGTTATAATTTATATTAGTGTTCTTCCACAAATCCCTACCATCGTAAACTACAATTTCCTTACAGTGCTGCATCATATTTGGTATCAGGGCAGAAGGATCCAATTACCATAATTATCTTCTCCATTTTCTTCTTTTTCTATTTTAAGCTTTAATTTTCAAAAAAAAAAATTAGAAAAAATTCATAGCAAATACAGAAAAGAAAAATCAAAGAAAAAAGGAAAGAAAGAAAAAAAAGAGAAGAAAAATGAAAAAAATCAAGTCTTCATAAAATGTATGGTTTTGAACTTGGACTTTTCAATCAAAGTTCTTGGTTAATTTTGCAAACAACATTCATGTCCTTTGAAGTGGTCAACCTTCATAATGTGATGGCAGGAAAATTGATTCGCTAAATTAATGCATATGATTTTATAGTTGGAGATTGCTTTTGAAATGTTATCATATCAGAACCTCTTGCCAAAATAAACCATGCCAATATAAACCATGCATATGATTTCGGACTGTGGATCCTCTATAGACAAGTTCAAGAACCAATATTATCAAGTCAATGCTTGCCCTACATGAGATGTTGGAGGGGCATATCACTGGTGAAAGAGGGAGCACCAATCCGAAATGAATTAGTTGGTTTAATTTGGTTCCAATTACACTTCTGTCTGATTTGGTTTAGAAAATTTAAACCCAATGGAATTGGAATCAACCTGACCAAACATTTATTATTTATATAAACTGTCATTTTAAGGGGAAAATATATATTTGTATTACAAGAGAGACTCATGGCATGCCAAAATGGACATAACTCGATAACAAAAATAATTGAATTTAGTCTTTGAGGAAAACGGAAACAGACAAATTCATGTGATGATTAGGATGATACCAAGATAGCTTTCAGGAGGAAAGAGATAAATCAAAAGGTCATGCAAAAAACATAGAAAGGCGTACCCTTATTTATGCTCACGTTTACGCATGGCTTCCACCCACCACCTTTATAAGCATGTTTCCATACAATTGCTAACTACAACAAAACATAAGCTTAAGTCGCGAGAAGATAAATTCTAATAAAAATATTAAAAAATGAAACGGATACAAAATTAAAGCATTTCAATAGAATATGATATAGTCGGTTCTAACATTAGCAATTATAAGCATAATGATCTTTGTGTGTGCATTTCTGTGCAATAATGTTCAGCCAATTAAAGTTTCAGACTTGTATTTATATAGTCAATCACAAACATGTAGAAAGCTATGTAGAAAATCTCGCTTCTCATGTGAAGAATATGGTTCTCAACAGAGTGCAATAGGAACTAGTTTTATCATCCACTATCTAATTTGTTGTGAGATTTATCGCCAAGGAAGTAAGATATAGGCTTGCCATGGACCCAAGAAGGTAATGTGGTCGATGGGCAAAGTGGAAACCTATCCTATCTTATCAATAATGCAATTTAAGCTTGCAATGAAGGGCAATCCTCCGTATTCTGTTGGTCTCAGACAGGGTCTAGAAGTGCGGGAAGTTAGAAGCTATGCTATAACAACTTACATTAAATTTTGGTACAGCCAATTATATTCAATTTCAAGACAGAAAGTCCGAAACAATGCCAAAGGCCAAATAACACAATACGAGCATAGAAAGACAATCCACAAATACTTGTATCCATAACAAGATTAAAAAAAAAATCTCCTTCTAGAAACGATGAAGGAATACTACTGATAACATCTAACATCTGCTAACAGCATAAGATAAAATGTCACTATGACATTAGAGGAAGTTGAGGAAAATTGGTGAGATGTGTGACTTTTGAGAAGGAGATGCTCGTTGCAACCACCATTCCGAGGAACTTTCTCCCCTACATTGGACCTAGTGGTAGAGTAATGGCAACTTAAGAAGAGTGTTGAGATACGTGAGCATATGGCCTGTGATAGAGATGTTGCAAGTTCAAATTCAAGGCATGCTACAACTAATATTGTATAAGGAACTTTCTCTCTGGTACTGAAAGAAGCTAGAGGGGCACACCTAAATCAAAAAGCACTCGTCTAGAACCTCAAAAAGGCCAAGATCCGGAGTCCTCATACATTAAACTATTGAATTTTCTAAATTTTTTTAGAGGTTGCTGAGAATTTGTTGATGATATTGTCTTAGTTGATGAAACAAAAGCAAGGGTAAATGTCAAGTTAGAGTTATGCAGACATATATTAGAATCTAGAAATTTTAGATTGAGTAGGTCTAAAACAGAGTATATGGAATGTAAATTTAGTAAACAACGGACCATAGACTACAATGCTGTAAAACTGGATAGGCAAGAGATACAAATGAGCAGTCAGTTTAGATATTTGAGTTCTATTATTCAGAATGATAAAGAGATTGATAATGATATTAACTATAGGATACAACCTGGCTGGTTGAAATGGAGAAGGGCAACGGGAGTTTTATGCGACCGTAACATTCCGTTAAGATTGAAAAGAAAATTTTATAAGACTGCTATTAGGCCAGCTTTATATGGCACGGAATGTTGGGCTATAAAGAAACGTCATTCACAGAATGATGCGCATGCTCCGTTGGACGTGCGACAACACTAGGAGAGATAAAGTGAGAAACGAAGATATTCGTGCTAAACTAGGTGTAGCTCTCATCGATGAGAAGATGCGAGATCGCTTACGATGGTTTGGCCATGTGCAACGTAGGCCTACAAGTACACCAGTTCGAAGAGAGGAGTTTATCAATGTAGGACAAGTTAAAAAAACGAAGGGAAGACCGAAGAAAATATGGATGAAGATGATACGCAAAGATATGGAGTCTAGAGGTTTAAATAAGGAGATATTACTTGATAGAAATGAATGGAGAAGGAATATCAAAGTGATCGATCAGGCGTGATTCTTTTTTTTGGTTCATGTAGCCTACCCCAAATACTTGGGATAAAAGGCTTAGTTGTTGTTGTTGTTGAGGATTTGAGACAGTTCCTCACTAACAAAAAAAAAACCTTTGCATGGAGAAAAAAGCACACAAATAGTATGGTGCCAATGAAGGCATTTGCTCAAACTTGATGGATCCTTTGCAATATAAGCCATTATGAGCTGCAACGTAGAAGTACACAAAAATTTTAGTACTTGGTACACTGGATAGGGAATTTTAGAGGGCAGCCCTATTTGAAATCAAAGACCTTGGATATTAAAGATGTCAATAATGTATCTCATGTGCCCTAAGTTTGCAATGTTAATTGATTCTTATCTACTAGAAGCCAAACCACCATCTATTGACGTTGATTGGAAACAGAGAAGGGGTAAATAAGGGACCACGTTTATACTAGTTTAAGTTAAAAGAAGCGGAAATTAGCTTCATAAAACTTCGGCCTAATTCAATATTTGGTAATGGATTACAAACAAGTACAAACTTCAATACTAAAGGAAAATGCAAGAACCAAACAGTCCTGACTTCCAAATTAATTCCGATTCCCACTTGTGCCTAGGCACTAACCCTAGAATCAGCAAACTCCTGGTCCCTACTATAGAAATCATCATTTTGTACTTAGGTTTTGATTCCAGCAACTAAAATAGCATACATTGTACTTGATGCCCTAGCTGACAAAATTTACCAAATTCAACAACTACATTGCCCCCTAAATCAAATCTTTAAACTAGAACAAACTCCAGATCCATCCAAATCCCATCAAAACAAACGAGAGAGGAGCGAATCACTAACCCCATCGGTGGAATTGTCAGCATCCATATCTCTCCTCAACCGCTGGTAGAGCCGTGGGCTCCGATACACCGAACCAATCGCCGGCCGCGAGATGATCGCCGGCACACTGTCGAGCGACACCGTACCCATATAAAGCAACATCCCCGACACGTAGATGAGCGGCGCGAACAGGAATATCGCCTGCCGCCTCAGGAGGTAGGAGAGCATCATCCACGCCATCTGCTGCACGAAGTTTCTTGAAGACATGGGGCCCCTCCGGCCGCCGCCGCCGTCCTTCCCCGACCGCCGGAGATGCCGCGGGGACCGCCGCGGGGAGGCAGGAGGCGATGGGGTGCTAGCGGCCGCCGCGGAGGAGGCTCCGAAGCTGGCGAGGCGGTTGTAGGCGGCGTGCTGCGGCATCGGATCGATCGATCGATTGATCGGCGAGTGTGAGAGATTTTTGGGGGGTATTTGAGCGGCGTTTTGTTCCTTTTATGGTGGGTTCGCTGTGTTTTGGGGGGTCGGGGCGGTTAAAGGAGATGGTGCAACGCACGCGATGCGGGTGAGAAAGTGGGTGCGTTTGTGGGTGGGGATATTTCAGACTTGGAGTCCTAATTGCGGGTCTGAACGGGAATGATATTGGAGAGCGGTTGAGATCACGGTGAGTGTATATAGGGGATGCTGTAGTAAGTCTGCAAATTGCAATTGTATTTTTTTTTTTTTAATCAAATCAAAACTAACGGATGGTAACCTTCGCGTTCTATTAGCAAGTAGATAAAAAAACAATAAAATTAAAAAGAATGACTACTCATGAGAGTAGTTCTCAAGTTACACTAGTCCTTACATAAATTGAAAATTAAACAATGCAGTAAAATAAAATAAGGTTCGGTTCTTTTTCCAAGTACTCTAAGACAATCTTTCTGTTCCAAAGTGGAGCCTGCTAATCATGTTAGGAGGCTTTAAAAGATCCTTCCAAAATCTGTACTCGCTTCTCATCTGAATAAATATCTGTCCAAATGGAAAGATCATGTAAGATAAGTTTGATACAAGTATGAAATGAATGCACAGTAGAATTAAAAATTCTATTATTTCTTTTCAACCAAATATTCCAGCAAATTACTGCAACCAATGTCCTAGTCCGATACGGAACCCGATCGCTAGAGTATAGCCTACTCCAAATATTATCTCCTTCCCTCAAGTTGAGATTGAACCCAAGTCTATTTGCACAATAAGTCCAGAATTCCTTAGTAAATTTGTATTTTAGCATCAGGTGTTCTGTAGATTCCTATCTTTGCTGCATAAGACACAGAAATTAGGACCTGACCATCCATGTTTCTGTAATGTCGGCCATGTGAGAAGAGATTTTTTGTGTATCAACCAGAGAGAATCTCTAAATTTAAGGGGCATTTAGTCTTTCAGATCCAAGTTAAATCTACAAAATTAACTCAACTATCTATGAAGTAGCAGTATGTAGTTTTCACCGAAAATTCTCCATTTTTATTCCATCTCCAGATGGATTGATCCTCTATTACTTGAAATTGAGTAATTTCTTGTAACAAAGACTTCAAAACCCGGATCTATATTTTCTCTAATATCAAGAAGGATTGAGATAAATTCAGTCGCCATCTTGCCCTCCCCCATAGAGAGTTAACTACTACATCCTTATTTAAGGAGAGTTCGAAAGCCGCAGGAAATAGGATTTTAAGGAGTATCTGTGTGCACTATCGATCGTGCCAAAATGTGATTATCTGACCATCACCCAGTTCGTAATCCAAGGCTTGCTCATGATCACTCCTTTCCAAAATCTCGAGGAACTTTGTGAATTTCTGCAGGTCGTACGCCACGAATCATTTTTAGAGCAATATTTCGAGTTCACAAGTTTTTGAAAGGTGCCCTGAGTACGTGAAATCAGATGCCACTACCATTTGATCATTAGGGATAGATCATATGCAATTGTATTTTATCAAGAATATTGTATTCTATCAAGAATAAATATTCAAGTTATTATTATTGTTTTATTTATTTTTTTCAAAAAATACATAGTTTGGTGTCAACGAGTAATGTCTCTAATAGCATAATCTCTCTTCAATTTATAGAGATTTCCGGGTTCGGCTTCTAGTAATGACTCAATTTGAGCTATGTTGCCTTAAAGAAAAAGTAAGCCCTATCCAATTTTCTTTGTTTTGCAAAAAAAAAAAAAATTCAAATATAGTCTCTCCTAGATCTTCTTATTTTACAATTTTGTCTTCCTAAGTTTTTAATTTTTGCTATGAAAAATTGTAATTATGGAATATGAAGCTTTTAGTTTCTTTTTTACTAGTCACTTTTATATATATATATATATATATATATATATATATATATATATATATATATATATATATATATATATATATATGAGTAAACGGGAAATTCACCGGCGGTGAAGGGAGTTCCTTCACCGCCGCTTAGATGGTCCAATAAAATTATTACATGTAGTAGGAACCTCTCACAAATCAAAGAGAAGTGATTACAATACACACATGGCTCGTTAGTATTAACTTTTAGGTGTATTGGGATACAATCTATGTATTAAAAAACCAATAAAAACATAAGATTTGCATATTTATTAGGTTTTTTATTTAGTAAATACATATTAATGTTCTTTTTGGCTAATAATAAATATAATTAGAATATTTATTGCTACTTTTTCCCCTCAAAATCGGAAGAGCAAAAAAAGAAAATTTTCGGCCCAGAGGCCCAGCCCACTTGAGCGTCCCGTATGACTCAGTAACGTTACATGTAAACCGATACCACCATACCACCAGTATGTCCACTGCCTCCCACTTCAACGGGCGGGCGGACTCTTAAACTGTTCCCGCGAGGCATCACACCCGAAAGCCCTCCGTCGTCTCCCACTCCCAAATCAATCGACCAAGGGCTTTAGCGAAGCAAGGCTCTGGCGAGGCGCTTTTCGAGAATTTGCAAGGGAGAGAGTTGGCCTATTTCAAATTGAGATGGTTCTGAATCTGCATGTGTCTTGTCTGGAACAACATGAGTAGTGCCTCTGCATGCTTAGCTTGAATCAAGTGGCAACTTTATTAAATAGTGAGATTCGTGATTCATTTGTTAAATTTTAGTTGCACTGAGGACAAGCCTAGCACTTTGCACAGCATATCAGAAACTTTTCAGGCTATTTTGCTGTATAAAGAGGTGCTTGGACTGTTGAATGCTGAAACATAAACACCAACAGCTGTAGAGGACACAATCATTAGATCCAACGAATCTTAGAATAACCTATAAAGCCATAACAAAAAGGACTGCACCTTCATTGTGTAGAATCTACTTCAAGTATTTGGATGCAAACAGCTCACGCATTTTTTGAAGACATCAGAGAAACTTGTCCATTTGAGCATTAGGGTTACAATTCGTCAGCTTCTTATAGATGAATCAAACAGTTCACTTAGGATGCGTATTGGGACAAATAATTCAAAGAGCAGATGGAGAATCCAATCAACAATAGAAAATCTTCAGTAGACTGAAATTGTTTCTATACATCCACCATTTCGATACTAAAATACTTCCTGTTACAGTCAATAAGTTGGTCCCTGTCACCAATAATAATAACGTCAAGGAGGTATAGGGGCCAGTGGCTGTAAAAAAGAGAAGAAGTAAATTTTAGAAAGCCAGGAGACTAAACACCAAAAAGCTCTGGCCTCCAAACTGTCTCTGAGCTCCTGACTCCTGTATATATCTTTTGCCGTTTCTGAAAATAACTGAGACTAAAGACTTTTCTCAAGTCTATGTCAATGTTAATTAAGTGTAAATTTTCCAAATGCCAAATCCATAGCCCAAGCGAATGAGAATAAGCTCAAAGAGCATGTGCACGATGCTAGTTAGCCGCACTTTTGAACCAGGTATCTCAGACCAGTTCACAGAAACCTCAACCATTGGGATATTTAGATGTTTGCATAAATAGACAATTTCGACGTCAAAACACCACCTGCATTAGGAAAAAGAAAATCCCATCAGGTGTTAAGATTTATGGAAGGAAAAAAATGAACGGTGGAATGTTGAGCATACACGACATATAATAGGATGAAAGTACCAACGAAGACAGAAGGTTATAATGCATATGCCTCTTTATCTTGGGAGGAAGTGAGAAACTAATGCAGCTGAAAGAACATAAGAGTTTTGCATGCAAAATAAGAGAGAAAAATTTCTTCAGCTAATAAATAGATAGACTTGGTAAGTTAGACTTGGTAAGTTACATAGCTTTGATGTCATTTAAGGGTGCCTTGATATTAGAATCGATACAATGTGCTGGCAAGAGAAACATATTCTTTTCATTTTAATTGGCTATATCAAAGAATGGAAGTCAAAGAATTTGAACAATAATTTGTAAAAATCAGGATGCTGTTCAAAATAAACCAGGTTAGGAATCAAAGTTCCGCAAGTTGGCATTATCAATAGGAAAGAAGAGAATAACAAGGTGAAGACCAAAATAAATACCTCTTTAATCTGATGTTTGTGAAAAGCTTCTGAGCAGCAGACCTTGTAAACATCTTAAAGCCACACTTCAATAAAGGTAGCAATTGAAAGTAAGAGAAGCAAATATAGTAGCAAGTAATTTTCTACTTTATTTTCAAAAAATCATAATTGAAAAGCAAAACGACAAACACCATTTTCCAATGAAAATAATGTGGTCAGAGCAGATGAGTTTACTTGTGTATCACGAATTCCAGGACCAGCAGCCAATAGAACTACAAGATGGAAACCCTTCATAAGAAAATTCCGGTACCACTTCCTCTGGAACAATAAATGAAAGCCCGTTAATCTAATAGATTATATACCATGAGAACCAGAGAAAATAGGAACTGTTAAGAGTCAAAGCAACAGAAAATAAACCGTTGCAAGAGCATGCTTCTCAAGATGAGCACGAGAACCAAATACAGCAACTTCAATATCAGATAGCTTATGACTCAAGTCATTTGGTGCTGTAGCCTGGGAATTAAGTTCCTTATTCTTCTCAGCTAATGCATGTATCTGGTGGTAAAGAGAAATAATCAAATTGCTATACTAGTTGAAGAAAAGACGAGATAGAATTTTAGGCAGATAAGAACTTCGATTTAACTTAACATTGGGAATTTGCTGATTAATCTGAATTTAGATATTTAATTTATAGACTGACCTGGCTTTCAAGCTTTTCTAAATCAGTCACCTTAGTTGCCCCATCAGCATCAAGCATCAGAAGGACTTCACCACGTGAATGAAACATTCCCTGTTTAACAATGCTTTCACAAAATTGAGAAGCATTGGTCAATCAGTGCTGAAATATGAATTCAATGTCTCACCAACTAGTTTAATCAGTAATATTTGGCCATCATCTACATATTTATGATAAGCACTCTAGAACATTTGTCAATCTTCGAGAAGGGGGAAAAAGAAACAGAAAGCTAAGAGCAACTTACTTTTCTTATAGCTTCACCTTTTCCATGATTTCTTCCCAGAAGGATGACCCTCACATTGTCAATCTTGTACTTCCTAACAAAGTCAAATGCTACTTTTGATGTCTTATCCTTACTGCCATCATCGACTATCAATACCTGTATTATAAACATAACATATCTATATGACTCAAGTTTACGAGAATGTACTGCATGCAGTAACATGCACCATCCTTGCACGATTACCACACATTTGTGAGCAGCTAGATCAATATTTATGAACGCTGTTGTTCAATTGCCTAACATCCCACTAGCAAAGCAAGGAAGAACAAAAGATAATACATGTTTCTTCCAGTTACTGAAGAGTTGATAGCCATGATTAAGTCTTGCACAGTAAGTTCAGCATCCATGAATTGCACCAGAGCGAGGACAGCTGTGCATGCGCATTAGCATTTATAAAATTGATGAGGATTTGAGGGAAATTGGAAGAATTAAGATTTGGGTCTTTTTTGTAATTGGCAGTTCGTTTTACTTTATAGATTATTAACGAATTACAATTATGTGGTTTGGGTTAGAGTTAGGGTTTGAATTAGAATTAGGGTGAAAGTTCGGTGGACAGGGTTAATGAGAAGGTTCAATTGGCTTGAGTGGGTAAGAGGATGCAATATCTAGGTGGATTTTGGTTTCTCTATACACAAGGGTATAACGGGAATAACAAATAAACCTGTTAGATTTAATGGAATATTCTCTAGAATCAAGATAAAAACTAAGAAGAGGGGTCAATTTGGATTAACTTCAATGAATTGAGAGACTAAATAGCAATCACAAAAGAACATAAGGAATAGTATAAAAACAAGACTATATCAAGGATCAATATCTAAAAAAACCCTATAAATAAACATTGATAACAACATAATATCCAAAAGATGAGGAAAAAGACATTTGAACAAGGCAATAATGCAGCAACGCTGGTGTCTCCTCTTTGCATATTTGGGTGTTGGGTTCAGTGTTGTTCCCATGGTGCTTCAACCATGTTGAGTTGCAAAAACTAAGTGGTTGTTAGATCCCCAACATGTTGTTCTAATTGCACTTTGAAACCAAAAGGTGGTGTTGTCAGTATGCACAGAATGCACACAACACCACCACCTCTTTGGAGTGCTAAGAATATGTCACATTTGCACAAAACTCCATTTATATTGAGTTTCTTCATTAAGAAATATAGAAGAGGGAATTGACAATTAATTAAAAACATTCATGGTCCAGTTATGTTAATGTAAGAACATACTCTCTAAACACTTGTTAGCCATTCCAACTACCGTTGTTGGAGCCACGTGTAGTGGAAACACCAAGAGGATACAAGAACAAATATACCGAACCAACACACCCTTTGTTTTGTGAACATGAAGTATCTATAGCCATGCAAATATTCATAGATCATGTCAAATTTTACTTTATTATATAAGACCATGACTCGTAAAACAATTCAACTTTTCACTTCAGATATTTAAATCATACCTCATAAGTAAAGGATTTGTCAGCAGCAGAGCGTTGCTGGAGATAGCTGCAAAGAAGCAATTCTTTAGCTATCCTATGTGATGTATACAAAAATTCAAAACAATTTGAAATATATTGCAAAATGGAAGCATTTTGCTAAATATCTTATGCACATACATGATTCATGTGTAATCCATATGAATGCCTTTGTAATAAATGTTCCATGAACTGTAGTTTAAGCATGCGACTTAATGGGACGACAGCTAAAGGGGACCTAGGGTAAAGCAAGCAAAGGCCCCAAATGACAAAAAGCACCTAACAAACCAAAATGATCATCATATAATAAGATAGAACGCGTAGTGATATGCAGATTATTCTCAGAGAGTGTTCTAAGAATTACTGAAGAGTGCACTTAAAAGTTGAATCTAGATAAAAGGTTAGTGTCCATATGAACTCCCAATCACCATATACATATAAAGTACAAAACTACTAAACATAAATACTGAACAGAGCTATTGCGATTTTTGTCAAAACAAAACAAGGTAAGGAGTGGCAGACTGTACATATTGATGGTCAAGGAATACCATCAGTGTGAAATTTTATGTTATTTAGGGTCAATTATTAGTTGAGATGAGAAGATCGAGGATGTGATGCAAAGAATTAAAGTAGACTTGTTAAAGTGGAGTGCCGCTAGAAGTTTGTGATCATAGAATACCATAAGATCGAAGGGGCCAATTCTTTAGGACTATAAGACCAACAATGTTTTCTGGATCAGAATAAATATAATAAACATGACAAGTCAAAATGGACAACTAGGAGAACACTAAGAGATAGGTTAGGAAATGTTCTTCATTCATAACAAGTCAGAATTTACTCCTATTGAAGACAAAATTATGGGGAAATGATTAAGATGGTTTGGGCATGTCCATCATAAGCCAACATGCACCAGTTATCCTAACTGATAGGATTGATGGACCAATGAGGACCAGGAATAAGCCTACGAGAGCTCGGATGGAATTTATTAAAGCAGACTTGATCATGGTTAGAAAAAGGATTCATATAGCTGATCCCAAATTTTAGGACAAGGCTTTAAAATTTAGTGATGTTGTTGTAGTGGTTGATATTGTTGTCGTTTTCTCTAATTTTGCATAACGGAAGGATTTTGTCTAGAGGGTAATGCTCGCCCAGAGCTCAAAGTGTGGATCAACAAAATCAACAGTCACAACCTGTTTTCTTTCTATTAGCAAATTCTTGATCCTATATTCTCCTTTAACAGCATTGGAAAAGTATAGAAGCTGAATTTTTCAGCTTTACTGGCAATTTCGCAGAATCAGGAAACTTCAGAACTCTTCAAAACTGGAATAGGATGATTCTAATCTAAAACATCGTGGAGAGAAAAGGTCATACTTTCAAAGGAACTGACTAGAGCAATGCTTTAAATTTTGAAATTTTGAGGCCATGACTAGAATACAGCCATCTCCTGTCAGCAGTGTGCCTGTATCTCCTGTATAATCAGACATATGCACTTAGCCTACTAATGCTCTTTGGGGGAAGAGATAAGTTTTCAAGAACACAAATATAACTATTATACCAATTTTGGTGTTAATAATTGGGGTAAGGAATAATTCCAGCTTTCAAGTGCTCAGCAATGTGCATTCAACAATATGAGCACATAGTGCCTTCGCTAATTGAAACGTCCACCTTGTCATTGCTCTTTGTAGAACAAAAGTTGTTGCAGACAAATAATGAATGCATGGTAGTAAATACTCACGACCACCATCCTATCACAAAAATCCAGAAAAGACCCATATAGTTGTCTCAAGGTAGTTAAGCAAATATATCTAAAAAAATAATAATTAAAGTAATTGCATTCAAGGCTGAGATATGAGTTCAAGACACTGATTTTACTTATCCTGAATGACAATCATAACCTTTTCAATATTGCGCACCCAAAGCGACCGTATAAACTAAATGACAATCACAACCTTCTAGAAGACTCATGCTAGAAGGGAAAAGTTGTGGACTTACTTCATTGTCTCCACAAGAGCTCCAGGAAGCCTATGCTCTTCATTAAATGCAGGGATTACCAAAGATATATATTTTTCAGCAGGATCAAAGATAGTAGGGCATGGAACCTGGGAAATTGTTGCATGATAACCAGATAGTCAAAGAAAAGGCTGAGAAATTACTCAAGTACAAAAAAAAAAAAAAAAAAAAAAAGCAACATGATTTCATAATCTAAAAGTTGATAAAGGCCAAGTGTATATCATATACGCTTGACGACCAGTGTGTTTTCACACCGTGTGGTGCTGTAAAAATTATTGATAGAGGCCAAGCATATATAATATATGCTGAACGACCAGTGTGTTTCTGCACCTTGTGGTACAGTAAAAATTAACATCAGAAACATAAAATAGTATCTCCATTACGAAATTCCTAACACAAAACACCAAGAAATAAGTGGTTAAAGGAAAATAGAGCCTCAGAAAAATATTTGAGACAAAAATGCACCAAAAATCATTATAAAGAGTTCATTCGTCAATATGGATATTCAATATTCTAGCCAAAGTTCATTCATAAACTTATAATATATAAATATTAAATATTCTAGCCAAAAAAAATTTAAACAGTACTACTACATACATATATCTTACAAAGTGAATAGGACTTTCTAAATCATCCTAGACCAATCTTGTACAAATTCAACATGTAGCAAGATCTTGGTCTTTGTCTTGAATAGTTTGCATAACTTGATTACATGGAGCAAGATGTTCTTCTATTCATTAACAACATGATTTTTACATGGATATCTTGGATGTAAGGATGTTAAAATAGGAGGTACGGTTTAAGAAAGAAAAAATAAAAGAAAAGGAAATTGGCCAAAAGAGACCATACAGAATTGTTGTTTACAAGCAAGCAAGGAGAGAAGAAACCAAATGAGTCAGAGAGGCCATGCAAAGAGATTTGTCAAGAGTACTTGTTTAAAAAGCTTGATATTAATTCATAATTAACGGTGTAACATCTGTTGCAGAAGCATATGATTCCCAATACAAAAGAAGGATCACAAATTAGAGAAATAGAGCCTAGAAATAGTGTGCAAATACCACAAGAAAAGAAGTAAATGAAGACTTAACATGGGTCAGCACAATGGCTTCCGCAGGTGAAAAATATAGATTTAAATAATAAAGGTGATTATGAAACAGTTAAAACTCGAAAAACTCAACAAAATCAACTCTCCAGAATATTTCTACTCTCTCAACAAGCAATAAAAAGGTTAAGTTTCCAAAGGTTCACCAACAAAAGCCTTAAACTGTTAGCTTTAATACCCACTATGCTAAGATTTTAAAGATTTATGGAAGGTCAAAATATCAAAAGGTGATTCGCAATTCAAAAATAATTAGACATTGCAGATTTTGACTTATTCTTCTCAACAATGCCCACCAAAGAATACGGCATCTTTAATATCGAAAGTTCCAGGCAATACATCAAATTTTTGTGATACACTGGTATCATGGAGTTCTGTGGAAGATTCCAATTCCAATCCACATCACAAAACTTCATGAAGTCCTACCTAGAATGCATTTTTTAATCAAAATACCATGCATGCATACGCCAACGAGGGTCTATTGAATTTTATCCAAGCTGCACAAGCAATACAAAAGTCGCTAATAGTTACGAAAAGCAACAAAATGACCCCTTTTCCCCCTAAAAATACTCATGCTCATGGTGAGTAAACAGGTACATTGCAATATTTCATGTTTCAACACTAATTACCACCAGATTTAGCTCATACCATTTTAGTAGGAAACTAGAGTTTGCTGGTCTCTGTCTAGGTTTTCAAAATCTAATTATGCCACTTCTAACATTTGCACTTGACATCAGCAATCATCCTATAATTCATGGTTTCTATGACTTAAAAACCCACACTTTCTGATGTACCAATTTAATTTGTCATGTATTCATATTGTCAATCTGTCATTCTCAGTCACAACAAAAACTCCTGATTTTTTTTTACCATATGCGGAGATAATACCAATAATAAGCAATGGATCAGTTTTCTATACACTTTTACTTGTAAATCCATTCTCATTACTTATAAAAATCTAATCCATACTACATTTCGTTATCCACTATACAAATTAGATCCCAAGAAAGTAACTTTTCAGGTGGTTCTGTCATTTTACCTTCTTCAACGAGTTGGGATCCTCGAAGAACGCGTCGGATGCAGCGGATCTTTCAAGCCTACAACAAATCAACACAAAGAAAAGCAAACATTCAGCACAAAGTGAGGAACTAGGGTTATAGATTCTAAGTTTGGGGAGCTGATGTGATTACGAGTGCTTGCATCCGATCTTTCTGACGAATTCGAGGAAGAAGGCGGCAATGCCGAGCACCAAAACCAACGCCTGGGAAATTTAATCACAAGATTAAAAAGAGAAAATGGTAATAGTAATTAAAAAAAAAGAGTTTTTAGGGTTTTGGGGTTTGGGGGGGGGGGGGGGGGGGGGGTGGTGAGAATGGTGCGTACGAGAGAGGAGATAAGGAGGGACAGGCGGAGAGAGAAGGGGAGGAATTGGTGGTGGTCAGGATCTGCCGCAGCGGCGGCGCAGAGAGGAAGAGGAAGAAGCCATGGCCAGCAGCTCATCGTCTTCGTCTTCCTCTTCCGCCGTCGTCTCTCGTACTTTCCTCTTTCGGGTGCGGTTAAAGGGTGTGATAAGGGTCATACGTAATTTAAGAAATATTTTAATTTTAACACTCATTATCGGAAGCCCGTCTAGCTCAGTCGGTAGAGCGCAAGGCTCTTAACCTTGTGGTCGTGGGTTCGAGCCCCACGGTGGGCGTTGCTCTTTTGTTTTTCTCGAGCCCCACGGTGGGCGTTGCTCTTTTGTTTTTCTCTCCTTATTAATTTTTCTACTACCAATTTTGTTGTTGGGCTTGGCTATTAACTATGGCTTCTTGATGGGCTCACATTCGTCCGTGTGCTCTGGCCGGACCTAAAAACATTGGCCCATCAAAGCTCTGGGCCATCTGGCAGTCACGGCCTCTACCTTTAGGCCATCCCTTCCTCTTGTTCTTTATCTTTTATTTATCTTTTTTCTTTCGTGATATTAGGCAACCCCATATCTAGAATAAAAAAGTCCATTGATAGTTTGATAAGTCTTCTACATTACATGTTTCTATATAGAGTATGCTTTTGAGTGAGAGCAAACTTACTATATTCTTGCTTTTTAAGAAATCGATTACTTGAAAGTTGAAACTCTTAATTAAGGGGAGTGGCTTTCTTCTTCTTGATGCATCCATATTTTTATTTATGATCGTTTAGAATGTGTCATTCTGGATATGTGGTAACAATAGGAGAGATAAAGTGAAAAATAAAGATATTCGTACTAAATTAGGTGATGCGAGAAAATCGCTTACGATGGTTTGGTCATGTGCAATATAAACTTACAAATGCACCAGTTCAACGATAAGAGATTATCAATGTAGAACAAATTAAAAGAGCATAGGAAATACCGAAGAAAATATGGATGGAGGTGATGCGAAAAGATATAGATTATAGAGGTTCAAATAATAAGATATTACTTGATAGGAATGAATGGAAAAGGATTATCAAATTAATCAATCCGACATAACTCTATCTTGGTTTATATAGCCTACCCCAAATACTTGGGATAAAAGGCTCTGTTGTTGTTGTAAAGAATTAGAATCTTTTGATACATAAAAAAAATAGTAACATTTTTTTGTTATTATCTCCAAATTTCTTAGCAAAGCAAACTTCCAAGTGACTAAGTGAGTGGATGTAAGAGACTAAGGGGCTACCACTAGCAAAAGCATATTGATGAAATCAACGAAGACTAGACCAAAAAAAGCTTGATGAGCCCAATAGGGAGACACGGTGAGGAAGAAAATAAAGAAAACTATAAAGTTGATTGATACTCTTCTAAATGGGAGCTTCTAAAGGGGCACATCATTTTTTCCTACCGAGCCTATCATTTCTTTTGAAAAAAAGAGGATTTTTCCTAGTGGGCACATTAAAAATTGACCAAATTACCCTTCATTCTCTCTTTCACTTTCCCTAAAACCCAACTCTCCAACTCTCCCTTTTTAAATTTTTCTCTTCTCCTCCCTAGAACCGACCACTATAGACCTTTCTCCAAATAAAGTGCTCTCTGGGTGTTGCCGGTGCCGCTCGAGATTCACTCCGATCGTCCGCCATCGCCACTGCTGCAGATTAAAGAAGAGAGAAGAGCTGAGGTTGAAGGAGAGGTAAGATTGTCCAAAATTTTTAGGGACAATTTTTTTATAAAGTGAAAGTTTTAAAGTGAATTCACTAGGAAAAATGGTGTGCGCGTTTAGAAACTCCCTTCTAAATGGATGGAGAGAGAGGCCTACTAGCAAAGTAAAAGAAGAGGAGTCACAATCAAGCATTTTTTTTTGTCCCCTTGAATGATTTGGAACCTCCCAATATCCCATCACCTTCAATTTATCATTTTCTTCTCATTTTAACTTGTTTGAATGATAGAATAATTGATTACTTTGTGATGGTAGAGCCCAGTAGGCAACTTAAATTTGATTCTACCTTATTATTATAATTCATAATCATTAATCAATTGATATATTTTTATACGATAGAAAAAAAAATCGAATTTAGTTCCTTTTATTTAGAGATAATGGACTAAAGTTTTTCTTTTTATTTAATGAGTGACTATTCAATCAATAGGCATCTAATGTGATTGATATTCAAGATGCTCACGATATATATTTTTTTCGAAAATGAGCAAACAAGCGAGATGTTATAAGTGGGGCATTAAAAAAATATGGACAGTACATAATAACATATCAAAATTTCATTTGTTAGTCAACATTTAGATTCCATTCACACCTTCATATTGCGCAAGTTTAGATCAAGAGTTTGAAATTTAAATTTCCATTCTCGATGACATAACACCAAATCAAATATGAACCAAGTCCTCCCCATTACATCATATAATTGTATATTTCGCTTTCATAACTTTTTTTATTATATAGAAACAAGGAATGTATATTTTCTAATTGATGACAACTTAAGAATAATATTCTATGCTTTTAAGAAGATAATTATAGATTCAATTTAATTCCTACGTTATCAAACGAGGAATTTGAATAGTGTATAATTAACTTAGCTATGGTTTTGACTTTTTGTGATGCAAAATAAAAAAAAAAAACTTTAAAATAATATATAATACAAAAAATAAAGTTATCATCT
Source organism: Dracaena cambodiana (assembly GCA_036321105.1). NCBI lineage: Eukaryota > Viridiplantae > Streptophyta > Magnoliopsida > Asparagales > Asparagaceae > Dracaena > Dracaena cambodiana. Next base: position 1,879,024 of record JAYEPQ010000001.1, on the reverse strand, counting down.
AGTTATATTATTATAGTATGTTGTTGAGTCAAAACAAAATATCAAATCATCTTGATGCTAACTTGCAAGAAAATTTAAGGAGAAACTTATTCTCTTTTATTAACTTAGCCAAGCCAACAATTGGATTGCAAGAAAGTGTGCTTTTATAGTAAGGTTGGGAGATTGATTGGAGTTGCGTATAACTTAAGTCTCTTGAGATCATTTGCGTGTAACAATGTCTTTTGATAAAAATATAGCACGAGAGTTAGGGACAAAAAAATTAATAAAATTAGAGTTTTTACATATTTGTCCTTTAAAAATTTAAATTTAGTCCCTCAAATCTTCGTATTTTTAAGTTACTCCCCAAATATTTTAAATTGCCTCACTTTAGTCTTCAACCATATTTTTAGCTCGAATTTTCCGTTATATCCCTAAGTTACTTCACTTTAGCCCTCCCTTCTCTCTTGCTTCTCTCTTTCTCTTTATATTGAGTTCTCCTCTCTCTCTCACATCTTCTTATTGGATTTTCCTGAGTTACTTTACTTTAGAAATTAACTGGGAGGGAAGAGAGAGAAGAGAAAAATGGAGAAGGGAACCCAATAAGAAGAGAGAGAGAGGAAGAAGAGGGAAGAGAGAACTAAAGTGAAATAATTCAGGGGTATAAAAATATAACTGAGACTAAACTGGGATAACTTAAAGGGTTTAGGAGGTTAAATTCAAAATATGAAGTGTTGGAGACTAAATTGGAATTTTTAAAGACGGGGCAAAACAGTAAATATAACATCATTCTTGGGTGAGCTTACCGGAGCGGGTCGTCATCAGCAACAGCTATTCTCGGGATTTCCAACCGCTGATATTCGGACACGTGGACGGCTGATGATAACTCCCTCTCCCCACCCTCTTCCTCTATAAATTGAGCCCAACTCTCAGTTCTCAGTGCACAGGCTAATTAATTTCCAATCATTTTTATTTGCTTTTTTTGTTAAAAAAAAAAAAAATGTCTTGCTGCAATGGGAACTGTGGCTGTGGCTCAGGCTGCAGGTGTGGCAGCGGCTGTGGAGGGTAAAATAATTTTTTATTTAATTACTTTCAGTCAATTTACTTTTGTTTTTGTCATTTTTTTCTGTAATTTTATTGTTAAAAAAATATATAATTGTCAATATTCTTGAATTTCATATGAGCAAAAGACAATATAATATTTGCCCATTACTCTTTTTTCGAAATAAGCGGTGCTCTGATTAATTATCCAAGTTGTATTTTATATGTTTAAATATGTCTAAATTTATCAAAAATACATGATTTTTTATATACACTTTCTTATTTATTTATTTCATTTATTCCCATCAAATATAAAAAACCATGATATTTTAGAGATTATAATTAATAGTTCAGACAATTTTATAAATTTATAAAAAATTATTAATTTTATACCCATCAAATATATGGTCTAAATATAAAAAATGCATGATATTTTAAAACGTAGAGATTATAATTAATAGTTCAGACCATTATGTATATATACTTCTTGAATTTATTTGTTTTTCCTCTAATTTTTTGATAATTTTTGTTTATAAACAAAAAAGGATGTCTATAATTGGTGCAGATGCAAGATGTATGCTGATTTGGGTGAGGAGAGGAGCCTCAACACTGTGACAATGGTCCTGGGAGTTGCATCTGTCAAGGGGTATGCACTCCTAATTGAATTATTAAACAACTTGATCATTAGGACTTGATTAATTAAAGATTAGCAAAATTTAGTTTTCTTTTTCTCTCTTAAAAAAAATAAATTTTTTTTTTTTGCAGAGGATTTGAGGGATTTGAGATGGCTGAGGGAGCTGAGAATGGAGGCTGCAAGTGTGGATCCAGCTGCACCTGTGACCCCTGCAACTGCAAGTGAAGAAGATTTCATGAGATAGGATGATAAATAAGTTAACTAGTGTGGTGGTGTTGTGTGAGAAATTATAATAAGAGGGCCAAGGCTTTAGCTTGATGATGATTATGATGATGATGCATCTTCTCCTCTTTGAGAGTAGCTGTGTTTGGTGTGTTTGTTGAGCTCTGATTCTGGACTTTGATGTATAAATATTTGAACTGGTTTAGTGATTATTGTGTTATGTTTGGTGTTAATATGCTGTCTTAATTTTGCTCTCTTTGTTTACTTTCATTGATGTTTGCTTACTGATGGAAACAAATAAAATTCAAGATTGATTAGGTATCTAGTTAGAATTTTAATAGATTTATTTAGATTTGTTTTGAACTTGTTACATGTACGATTCTTTATATATTTCTTGTAAAATCTTAATTTCTTATTTCTTCCCCAATTCTCTATCACAAACTCCAATTCTCCTTTCGGTGCTATGTCAAATTTGCTCTGTTTTGATTTTGTTGTATATAGAATTCTCTATATATTTCTTATAAAACTCTAATTTTAATCATAAAATGATACTGATACTTTTAGTGCTTCGTGCGAGAGTAGGCAATTGATTCATTTGGATATAAAATCGAAATTCTAATTTATTCTCCAAATCATTAGTTTGTTTTCTAATTCTCCACTGTAAATCCTAATTTTACTTTCGCCCCTGTGTCATCAACCATTATAATCTCTCAATTTCTCACATAGAAAGTGAAAAATTAACAAATGCTGCCACACTTCTATTACAAAATTGAAGCTCCAATCAAGCTTCAAAATCAATCACAATCACAATTCTAAGAGAAATATGATGCCAACATGTCCATCAAATAGATACAAAATTAAATAGATACAAAATTAATGGTTCTGCTTTCGTACGGGGCACGTCTCTCTACAAACAATTCAACCTTATATATATAATCACTCAGATGTCACAACATGAAAGCTATCTACTTTAGTACATATTTTTGCTCACAAGAAGATGAAGAAGCAACACTGATATTGCTGGCACAACTCAAATACTTTGAAATTTTCAGAAAAGCGACTCAGATGTTACAACAAGAAAGCTATCTACTTTAGTACATATTTTGCTCACAAGAAGACGAAGAAGCAACACTGATACTGCTGGCACAACTCAAATACAAACTTTGAAATTTTCAGAGAAGCTGCAGAGATCGATCTTTTAACAAGACTCCAAAGGTCCATCTCAAGCAAAGATTCCTCTTGCCGCTCTTTTGAACATATCCTGCACCTGTACATTATCGATAAGGCAATGAAAGAAACAAGCAAGTTACACAGGCATATCACTATCCTAAGATAATATTGTTTGCCTACCTGTTTCGAAGAAAGGCCGAGCATTTCCAGATCAGACAGCTGCAAACCATCAGGAGATCATGTTTTCAGTATCTGATGAAGAACTATGATGGGGAAACTCCAATTTTGGTAGTGAGATCTAAAAGCTTACTGATTTGAATGGGTTGGGAGTCTGGCCTCGGAGTTCTAGTATGTATTCTGCTCTTTTCTGACCGATACCCTGCTTGATAATATGTTGAAGTTACAACTTAAACACTGAAAATATTTAGATAACTTTTTCGGGTTATTGTTTAATACGAATTTCGTTTATACCTTTAGCTGCAGAAGCTCCTCCCTGTTTACAGAAGAAAAGAAAATCAAGTTAAACAAGTTTATTCAATTTAACCGATATGAAATAAATATGCTACAAATACTACAAAGATAAGGTTTTGTACTGCTCCACAATGTTGTAATACATCCATTTGAAACATTTTTTTGAAGATTTCTCAGTTCAATCGAAATGTGATAGATTACCCCCAGTCTTTGTCTACGAATAGGATGTGACTAGTTGAGCCTTATATAGCGCTCTATCAAAACAATCAGCATGCTAAATTTAAATTTTCTAGACACGGCAAGATCCAACAACAAAAAATGAATTATCTATCATATTACTTATGTTTTTTTTGTGTCATTTTATTTTTAATTACCAATATTATCAAGGATTGATAATCTGGCTTTCAAGAATCAATCGAAACAAGATGAAGTAGCAATGATTGCTACTGAAGCTCTTTGTTGGCAACTTTTTAATCTAGATGTACCATACATGGTAACATACTGACATTGATGAGAAGTCAAGAATATGATAGTTAACATATAATCCAGATGCAAAAATGTGATCATAATATCGAGTTTGTTTGCAAGAATTTTCAATGAAGTGAAAAAAGTTGATCATATACTAACTGAGCAAAAACGTAACACTCACTTGCTGGCAACATTCAAGAACGTGAGGTACTTCTCCACAAGAGCCTCCTGTAGGTAGAAGGTTAACAAATATTAGCAAAATACATGAAAATTAAGTCAATGTTTTTGGGAGTTCTGTCACAAACCTTCAGGTTAGAGCTCAATGCATCGAATTTATCAAGAGGGGTGTCGGATATTTGAAGTTCATCCTTGTCGCAAGTTAAGATGCAAGGCGCTTTTGGAGTTTTTGGTTCTAACAACACAATGCAGATTCTCTCATCAGTGGATTGATGATTGTTTGCTGCAACGTTAGAGGGAATCGGGGAAAGAACTTTTCTAAGAGATTCTCGTAGTTCTTGAATCTTTTCACTCATTGATGGCGATCCCATTATGGCTATAGGAGAGTGTAGATTCTCCTTATTGTATGTTTGATCTGCACAATAATGCAATTCGTAAGATCCCTTGCTATATAATTGAGAAAACATCACTGGTCTTATAAAATCAAGAAGTACCAGGCAAATTCGATTGCTTTGAGATTCTAACATCGTTGACAGTCCTTTGGTCTTGAACATCACAAGATATTGGTTTGGGAGATGATTCAGTCTGCAGAAGAGGTGCAAATGAGAGGGGAAAAGTTCCAGAACTTGTTACAAGCGATAATTTGTAGAGTGCTTACCAGTAAAGGATCAAGATCAAACCGACTGCTACAGTCAATTGTTGTTGCATAGTTCAAATCTTCAGGAACTGATGAACAATTATTCATGCGAGCGTAGTCCTGGTCTCTATCAAACCCAATTTCAGAAGGGCAGCATACATTCTGTACATACGAAAATTCAAATGAATCCAAAGTACATTTTGCTTGAAAGTGTACGTTCGACAAAGGGAAAAGATACCTCAGATGGCTCCTGTTGATCCTTAATATGCAAGGTGTTCGTGTCACATTGACTGTCCCCGTTATTTGACATGTTCGGAAGGTCATGAAGTATGATCTCATGTTTTGATTCCTCTACTTCACGATAATTTGTTTCCTAAAGTTTGTAAAATATATTTTACTGATGCACAACTGTAAATTACTCGAACTATTAACATCTTTCAACTGATACCTACCATTGAAGTAGCTGTAGTTGGAACGCCCATATCAAAGAGTTTTCTGCAAGCAAAACCAAACGAAGGTAAACAAAGAAACAAATGCTGCATCGCAACAAATAAACTGAAAGTTATGTAGGAAGCAAACCTCTCTACTGTGTTAACACATTTCTCTGAACGTTTCGTTATAGATGAACGGTTTACAGTGGACGCAGTCTTGCCAAAAGACGGAGAGAACGGTCCAATTCTCTGCGTACTACTATTCTTCTTCCCTTTAGACTCGAGCCAGGCTCTTAGCTTTGCTTCCATGTCGACCTTCTCTTTGGGAGTCTCCTTCTTAGCAGAACCCACATAGTTCACAATTTGTCGAGAGCGTGCAGCCAAGCTTACTGTGTGAACAGCTTCTTGGTATGATATCGGATTCTGCAAACAAATTACAAACGTAAGTTTCAAGTGAGATCCAATACAATTCTACCATGAGAAATATTTGCGACTCTTACAAGACAAGCAACCATCAAAGCCTGACTGGTCCCTCCTAGAGAGTCCTGCAATATCCGAGTCAGCTTGCTCTCTCGATAAGGAATCCTTGACTCATTGTTGTTAAGAGCATAGATCACATTCGACAATGCAAACAGAGACTGGTTAATCTTCACACTCTCTTGGAGACGGATCCCACCATTACCCGTTCTTCTATTATCCTCATTGCCTGAGAAAATTAATGTGTCAACTAAAAACTGATAGCGATCCATTTCCAGTTTACTTGGATCGAACCGAATTACCTGCTAGATCTATAAGGTTCAGCTTTCCGCTAGCATTTCCATTCTTAACGGTAATGGCGAGCACTCCATGGCTCCTACTGGAGACATCGTTGAGCCCTGTGTGCGCGACTTTTCTCCTTTGAACTCCCTTGGAGAAGATCTCTTGGAACTCTCCCATGGTGTGCACCTCTACCTTCAAGAGCACAAGTTAGAAGAAAAAGGTTTTACTCGTCTATACCAATTTCGTAAAAGAGTATAGTTGAACCGTGTAAAACTAACCCAAGACAGTCCCTTGAGCTGAACTCGGCCATCCTTATCATCCAGAGCCATGATCTCCTTCGCCTTTGGCTCCAACAAATCATAACACCGGTCCATATAGACCTCATAGTACGAAACCTCCACTCTGACATTCGTGTTCACGGATGTCGACAAGATGGTTGACATTGCCAACGGAATGAGGCCCGGTTCCCTCTCGGTGCCCTGAACCATAAAAAAAAAAATTACTCAAGCTAACAACCTACATAATCAGCTTGTATATAAGAACAACGCAGAGTACAAGGCCGATCGCTTACTTGCATTGTGTAAGTTTTCCCACTGCCAGTCGCACCGTACGCAAAGACAGTGGCGTTCATACCTTGAAAGATCCGCGGAATTACTCCGCTGACTTCCTTGTAGAAGATCTGGCCGATGTTGTCTCTCTGCCCGAAGAATGAGTCCAGCTTGTAGCATTCGTTCCGGCTGCAGGAACCACCAAATCATTATCTCTCAAAATTCAGTGAAAGCGAGAAAAGGTTAATTACCTAGTCCACTGATCTTTGAGGTGAACGGTGACTTCATCGTTGAGATCGTGTTCGGGGCCGAGTACGCAGATGCAGGGCGTTGGGATCTTGCCGTTGGCCTCGATTTCTGAAGGGATGAAAGGACGCACTCTTAGGACTACTCGGACTCGGGATGTTGAAGAGGAATCCGAATCCGAAGGGAGGCAGCGATGCTTGAGAGAGGGTTGGGATCTCGGAGTCGCCATAAGAAACGATGAAGTAAGAGCTTCGATTCGACTGTCCAAAGATTTGGGGAGAAGAAGAAGAAGGTACCAGTTCAGTGGGTGGATTTAGGGTTTTTGACCGTTGGAGAGAGTTTGATGAACCAGAGGGATTTAAATTTCAAACGCATGCGGTCCGGTGTACCGCTGTGCATGTTAACCAATTTAAACTTTGACACGTGTTGGCTGGAGATAACTCCACGTAGACGGCTTTAACTTTTCTTGCTGTTTCAGTTGGTTTCAAATTTTGGAGCTGAGCTTGAGGGATCTGTGAACTTCATTTAAATTCTTCTTCATTTTGTTATTCAAACTCACACAAAAAAATAAACAAAAAATTAATAATGTAAATGTTATTCAAATTAAATCTTCAAAATCGAACTTGAAATCTCTTACAAATTAAAATTAAAATAGATGTCACGATCATTCTATTCAAAATTTTAAATTATGAAAATATTAATTTTCTAATTCAAATTTTGAATATGACGAGCCAAAAATTTTAATTAATCCATGACTGATCAAAAAGCAGATAAATTTTGAAGATCTAAACAGATAAAATTGACATAGCTTCTTGAAGATGTGGTATCAGAATCAGGTAAGGTCACAGGGAGAATACCAAAGTTATTGAATGTTCAGAAACAAAGAAGGTAAAGTTACAAATTACAACTGAACTGAGAGTACAAGCCTAATTAGATAGAGCAGTCAAGTGAGGTAGTTGAGAAACTCAGCGGCTGAGGCTACAGCTCCTCCTCTGATGGCATCGACGATTATCTGGTCTTTGTTTTTGTTGCTGGCTGCTGATATCAGAGCCCCGGTTATGGCACCACCAAGCATTGCATTTTTCTGCAGAATTACAGGTAAATAGATGGTCAGAGGGGCATTCTAGTGCATGAAAAAAATGGAGCTGATAGCGCTGTCTGATATTAGTGACTGGGACGGACCCAAGGACCAACACTCAATTCAAATTTTTAAATTAAAAATAAAAATTTTATTTATTTATTTAAATTCAAAATTTTGAATAGAACGACACTTGGACCCGCCTTTCTCGTCCCTACTTGGGATAATTTGCAATACCCAGAAAAATATAGGCAGATTTGCATCTAAACATGGATATGTCAAGTGTCAACAGCAACAAGCTTTTATCCCAAAGGATTTGTCTAGCTAACGCAGGTGATTGTGGTAAGCATTAAGGGAATTGGGTGCATTTGTGCGAGCAGTTTCACCAAAGTCACCATTAGATCCTATTCCTAAATTATTAAACAAACAATATATTAACAGATCTTGTCCATAAGAGACCACTAATACATCCCCCAGGAGTGACAGGACCGTAGCTAGTGAACCAACAAGTGCAAGGGGTAGGCTTCAACAAACTTGAATTCAAGCAGTTGACAAGGATATGTTAATATAATACAGGAACAGTCCTTAAAATCTGAATGGAGAAAAAGGTTTCATGTGGCCAACCGTGGAGAGGCTCTGTAGTTGTTATTCTAAGAAGCCTAAGGTCTCACAGGGAATGTCCCAAAATTCAATAATAAAATAAACACCAGAATGTGTCTGTGTATCAAGTCACAAGAACATAACATGTACATTTTTGTCAATATATTAGAAAAGAAAAGGAGGAGGGGATTAAGAATTACCCAGTCTCTAGTGCCACGTATTCTTTCCACTCCATACTCCATTCCAACATATACTCCGGCCACAGTTCCTACAAGTAAATTAGAAAAGTAATAAGGTAGCAATTAGAAAAAGTCTCACACTTTATGATCCAAAAATCCATAATATACATGATGCAAAAGCAAGCTTACCCCAATAGGCGCCTTCCTTACACATCTTCTTTAACTGAAATGTAAGAGCAATATCTCAGTAAACTGGAATACATTACTTTAAAACTAAACTGCACTCCGCATTTGCAAGTAAACGATATGCATTCATAATTCAAATTGGAAAAAAATATGAATCCCAGTGGAACATCAACAAATGGCAATTTTAAAAACAATGGTGCAAAGGACAACCAGTGTGCAGATAAGACTAGCACTTCAAACTATGCTCATATCTGATCTTATAGCTTCATTTCACTTAAGTATCTAAAACAGCTTTGCAGATCTCACAAACACATGCTCGTGATACTGTCATGAGATAATCAAATTCTGCCTTGTCAAGAGAGCTTTTATTTGTCAACTAGCAATCAATTTAACCAAGCTGCCGAGAGGTAATGGAGAGTTGGTAAGCCATGTAAGTCTGTGACTTATAATAAGGTAATCACAAGTTCAAGTGATGGGACAACCACTGTGAGAGGATCTCAGTTTCCCTACAGTGGAGGAAGATGAGAGAGACCCATGTATTTAAAATAAAAGCTGCAAACCCATATCCAATAATTGGAAAATGTATCAGCATTACAAAAGTTCAATTGCCAAATTGAAGCCCATCAAGTTTACATGCAATACTGTCGTTAGACTTTCCAGGTCATCACATAAGACTAAAGACAGGTTCAAAAAATTCTCTACTTTCTTCAGATAACAACTTTAGCAACATCTTCATTATTCAATCCTTCATAGAGACTGTGCGAATAGATTAATAGAAACAAGTTCTATATACTATTATTCAATCTCATATTTTCTAAACCCTCAGTCATTTTTGGATATAAGATGTGCTTCCAGCTTTCCAATATAAGGGAAAGTTTCCTCTATTAATGTCAGTTGCACACAATTAGCATCATTTTATTACGTTTTCCATATTCTTATTTTCCTACTTTTGTTTATAAAAGAATTCTACGTAGGTGTATTTAGTGTTTTTTAGTGAAAACAGGATTTAAACAATAAAGGAATAAAAGAAGCCCAAAAAATATTATTTCTCAGATGCACAAAAAGCACAAGAGGATATGGAAGCCCAAAAGAAAGTCCAAGAAGATAAAGCCAGATTAAATAAGAAGATCTTAGCCATCAAAACATAGACTTGGAGGCTAAGGAATGATATTATAAAAAAAGATCCAGTTTTCTTCCAGTGAAGATTCTATCTCAAGAAGGAAGACAAAATGTTATCATGTGGATCAACATGGATAAAAAAAATCAAACAAAAAGTACTCATCAAAGCGGGATAATTGTGACCCCGACTGAACCATTGACCAACCGGCGGTCTTGTCAACTTTTGCCAACTGTTTTTCCTTTGGTTTCAGGTCATGTATCAACAATTTTTACCCCTCTCTTGGATTATAGATAAAACCTAGTAAACTATATGTTTAGTTAATTAAATCTCATTACTTCTCACTCTCCTCTGACAAATTAATTCCAACAATCAAAATAATAATCAAACTCTCAACTTACTTTGAGTCGACAACCTTCCTACAGTTGTCTCTCTCCTAGCTATCTTAGAGTCTCAGCCCCCCTATTTGACGTAGTTCAGAGGGGGGAGATTACCGACATTTGCTGGAGCACTCATCCCCCTTCCCGAACTCCCAAGTAATCCAAAGCAACATATATACAGTCACGGTTACTCTGGTCAGTTTTATAGAGGTAATGTTGCTATATGAACATTCATACAATAGGCGGCAAACTTTGGGACCACCATGGGAGAGTGTAAGCAAGGGGATGCCCACAGGGCACATGATTCGTATGAGTATGGCAGGATTGTCGAGGTGCGGCAGAGACGCCACGGAGTCGTTGAACCGATCATTTTCACTGAGTAGGGAAACCGACTTCCACAATACATCGAGATCAGCTGTGTCAATTCTCTGAATGAAATTGGAGGGGAACGTCACTGCAACATGAACCAGCGAGAGATGGAGCTAGTATGGGTACTAAATGGCTCTGAAGCTATCAGCGCCAGCAACTTGGACTCACAACGTGGAGATTGCTACTTGTTCAAGGAATAATTGGAATCGTCAGAATAATTGGAATCGTCAGAGTCTATTAGAATAAAACATTGAGGTGTCTACGGTAGCAATTTCGATTGGCGAAGATCGTTGGAGATGTTGGCAATCGTTGGAATCTGACGAGCGAAGATAGAGCCATGACTCATGTCACTTCAACATTTAAGAGTGAAATTCAAATTTGATCTGGATTTTTTTTAGATTAAACCATTTGTTGTGTACGGGTCTCAAGGAGAAGCAAGATTCAACATTACATTAATGAAAGAACAGAGCCACATCATAGCATATGTAGCATTGGGTCTCTTGGGACATAATGACTCACCAAACACGGTCTTCATATTGGTGTACTTTTTACTATATTTTGCAACTAGTATGTGATATTTGTATTTTCTTTTCTTTTTTTAGTTTTTATGCTATTGTCCAGTCACTAGCTAGGAACTAGCTTTATGTATCCTAGTATATAGCCTATTTTGTTAAACAGTGATTAATAAAACATAAAGGGATTACCCACCATTTATGAAAAAAAACAACAAAAAACTTCTTGATTTCATTTTGCAGATAATTTAGATTATTAGAATAGTAATTTGAAACCTACGAACTCAAATAGAATATAATTGGTAGGGAAACTTTGAAAATCTATGCCTAGTGATAGCCATTTGGGTTTTTATATCTGATACAGTAAACTTGATTGCCCTCTATTTGTGTTTATTGATTCACGGTAATTTGATAGGTTATTCTCCGTGAAGATTTTTGATAATCAATATTTTTATTGATGCAATTAAGAAATGTAAGTTGTGTAATAGTGATAGAGATTTAGTTAAATAATGTGTTAATTTACTGAGATTCAAATGCCTAGATATCTAGTTATCATAGATTTATCCTTGTTTAGATTAATATAAATATAGTCTCTACTAAATCTAGTTTTAATTTGGTTGAGTAGGGTTTAGATTAGAGATTAGTCCATCTTCTCTGAGGTTCGACCTGTATGTAGTACAATTGAACATCATATGCTTGCGATTAAACTTAAAATCACATCATGGCATATGCCTTCAGTGCGTGACCTTATCACACGTTTTATGCCTTCAACGATAGCTAGGGATGGTAATGGAGGCGTCCTGGGTCAATTTTTTGCCCCTATACAAAATTTTGAATTAAAAATAAAAACTTTATTTTTTGAATTCAAAATTTTATATAGGGAGAGCCAAAAATTGGCCCATGGACGCTTCTAGTATCAATCCTGACAATAGCTCACCAGTAACAATTTAACTTGAGGAGAGTTGGTAAGACATGTAATATGTGGCTGGGAATATGACTCAAATGAATCAAATCCAGGTCATAAACATTTATGTTAAGAACAATAAAGAGAAAAACAAAAAGGATATGACTACAATTTCATATTAGAAACTATAAGCAATGGACATAAGGTTAAATAGAATTGGATCCAAGATTTCAAAAGGCGATTTTCCCTCTGCGGTATTTTCGGTTCCAAGAGAGTTTGCCAGATATCCACAAAGTTAATGAGCATTTATCACTAAATTATGTGACGAGACGAGGTCATATGTTCAGCATAAGCCACGAGCCAACAAAGTAAGAGGAATTTTCTCCCTTGTACTGGGAGAGGGTGAAAGGGACCAACCTTATATTCTAAACCCTCAGCCTTAGAAACTTTAGGTCGTGGTATAGCTTATTTGCAACAATATGGTCCCTGACGCAGTAACTGGAAGATCCATTCAAGCACTTTGTCATGAAATAAATAGAGATAAATAGAAGGTTTTGTCAACAAATTTGACATAGTTCATTAGAGGAAATATACGGAGACTGAAAACTCAAATCACCAAAAGGCGAAAGAGTTGATATTAAGCAAAACACCATGCACAAAATGACGTACAATTCAGTGCATGGTACAGGAAATGATAGGGCTAACATCCAAAATGTGTTGTACATCAAACAGCTATAGCGTTGAAGTCATGTTATATATCTTCATTGTGGTTAAAGACTTAAAGGTAAGGAAATTACACAACTGAATTTAAGCGCTTAAGTCATGATAAACCCAATAATAAAACACATGCAAATTGGTTTTAGCCTACGTGTCATGCAGATATAAGATACTCACCGCATCGTAGGCTTTAGCTTTAGAAATACTACCTGCAACTCAAGGGAGGGGGAAAAAAGAAAATGTCAATAGCAACATCACATGAGAGCATAAGTGGGGATTAGTTATCCCACCCATCTCCTTAAACATTATAAGAGCAAAAAATATGAGCACTTTATACACCTACTCTGACTTTGTAAATAAATTCCATGAATACACTCAACAATACATGTGTTATAGTTAGTGTCTATAGCAGATTAAAAAAGGTAAATTTTTTCTTTGCACAATTTCTAGAGTTTTAACCAAATACAATACACCCTCTCTGAGTTTGTACATAAATTCTATGAATACACTCAACATGCATGCGTTAGTTTGTGTCTTAGCAGATTAAAAAAGGTAAGTTTTTTCTTTGCACAATTTCTAGGGTTTTAACCAAATATTATACACCCTCTTTTACTTTGTATGTAAACTCTATGAATATACTCAGCATACATGCGTTAGTTAGTATCTTAGCTGATTAAAAAAGGTAATTTTTTTTTCTTTGCACAATTTCTAGGGTTTTACAAAAATATTAATGGGAAAAAAAAAGATGTGACCTTTCTTAAGGCAGTGATAGGTCTCCTCAACGGCAACACTAGAAGCTGCAACCTGTAGCTCGAATCAACACAATGCATCATAATTAATGTAATAACAATCAATTAATTTACAAAAAAAATAGTTATCGAAATTAATCAATTGCTTACGGTTCCGATCTTGATGAATCCATCGACAGTCCTGTTGAGAAAAGGGTTCCCCATGTCGATGACGATGTCGAACTTGGGCGACGAGGTTATCAGCCCGCCGAACCTGCCGCTAGGCATGTTTCGTCGTCTTCTTCTTGGTCTTCCTCTTGATGAGATTCCAACGATTGAGGTCTCGAAACCCTAGCTCGCCATTGAAGAAGAGATTGGAGCTAGAGACTCCTCTGTGATATGTGTGTAGCCTGTGGATCGTTCGAATTGATCGGGAATGATTTTGTTGTGTTTTCTGAGAAAAGGAAAAGGACTTGTCGGGGGCACGTGATGGGCCCACATGGCGTGTAACTGACGGTTGGGCTCTAGAGGTGGACGGGCCCACGTGATCCGTAAGCTCTCTTCTTGGATCCCGATATATGGGAGTTTCTAGATGGGCACAGCATATTTCCCATTTAAAAGATCGTTTTATTTACAGTTTTGTCATTATTTTTTTGGTCAAAAATATCCTTCTTTCATTCATCTTCTGCACTCCATTTTTATTTCTCACGAAAGCAAAGCAAAGGCAGAAATTAGAGAGAAAATTTTTATTTCATAATTCAAATCCTATTTCTCTTTAATATTAACTCTTTTTAGTAAAAAAATTACGGAAGTTAAATTTTATATTTACGTTAAATCGATTCTTTCATTGTGAAATCCTAAAAAATTGAAACTCTAGAAAATAGAATCTCTGGCCTCCTGATCCGGACTAGCCAATCCGGATTAGTTTGGTTGATCCGAGACTGATAGCTCGGATCAACCAATACGATCCGGACTGGCTAGTCCGGATCAGGGAGCCAGAACTCTGGAACTTTGATCCGGGCTAGCCAGCCCGGATGAAGCCTCCCTATCCGGGCTAACAGTCCTGGACAGGGAGAATAGGTCCGGACTGGTTAGCTCGGACAGGGAGAATAGGTTGTGGAATTTTATTTAATTCTTCTTCGTCCCTCTTTTGCATTTTTCTCCAACTAATGGTCCGTTTGATCAACCTTCTCCTTTTGTTTTCATTTATTCCTGTTATGTTAGAGACTAGCCAAATTTCCTCCATCTACAATAATCACGTGTACAGAGTTTCTTGTGAGCTTATGGGTTCTCATGCATAGAACTTTGAAGCAGGTGTGAATCTTGCTCCCCATGGGGTCTTACATGCTTTTGGCCTTACATGCATAGAGGCAATTGTGAATTTTTGCTACCATGGGATTGACATAAAAAAATAACACAGAATACAACGTGGTAAGGTGCTCGAACCCCCTCTCCTGTGGCTCGACCCCCTACCGCCCCCGCGCGCACGCACCGCCTCCTGGCTCGACTCCACTGCTGCAGTAGCCTCCATCGCCTCTGCATCTGCCTCCACGCTACGAATCGAGTTGAAGTCAGAGCTACCCTCCCGCTTCCTCGACGCGCAGGGAGTGCTGAGGGGGCGGGCCACAGAGGCCGGAATTGTCAGAGAAGAACTCGGCCGGGAACTTCTTGCCTAGCCCCTCCGGTGTCGGCCTGGTGAGGCTGTTGTTGGCCACGTTGAATTTCTCCAGTGATGACAGTTTGATGTCCGGTACTGCCCCGAAGAGCTTGTTGTTCTCGAGATGGATCTCTCTGAGATTGGTGGCTTTGGCCAAGGAGCTGGGGATCGTGCTGGTGAAGCCGTTGCCATCGATCCACTATTTCTTGAGGCTGTGCATGTCGATTAAGTAGTTGTCCGCGATGTCGCCGGAGAAGTTGTTGCTGGAGATGAAAATGGCTTTGAGGTTGGCGAGATGGTTGAATGCCGGGATGGGAGTGGAGAGGTGGGTTGGGAGAGATAGGTTGGGAGAGAGAAGATTGTTAAGGAATGAGTTTGGGAACGGTGTGAGAGAAAGAGAGGGATATGATGAGGATAAATTGAGTATATAAATGTGCTCACTAGGAAAAAACAAGTTTCTTTAAAAGGAAGAGTGTGCGCACTAGGAAAAGTGGACTCACTAGGAAAAAACCTGTGCCCATCTAGAAATTCCCCGATATATTAGTAAATAACTAGTGCGAATTCTTAGGATCCTTCACCATTGTTACAATAATTTATAGTAATAATAACGAGCAAAATAGTAAAATATTATGCTTAAATAAGATAAGTAAAATATGAAATAAATATAATTGAATAATTATAAATATATATAAATAAAAAATAATTTATTTAATAAATACATGATATTAATTAAAAATTAATTTACAAAAAAAATCTTTTAAATATACCAAGAATTAATGAGTAGTGATATGTGAAAGAAATAGAAATTAGAAGTTAATATTTTTGTTGAAAGTGGTTGCGCAGAGATGAGAGTTCGCTGATGCCATGAGAAGAACTCGAGATATGGATGGTGGCTATTGAGGAGAAATTGAAAGGAAATCAACCTAGTAGGGAAACTCTAAAGGGAATAAATATTCAATTATCAATTTTAAAATATAAATAATTATTGAGAAAATTTAACAGTTAAAGAATAATTAAGCAAATGTATCTTTTATAACCTTAATAGCATGTTAGCAATGGTATCAAATATTCTAAATGGGCGATAGTATTTTTGAATTTTTTTATTTTTAAAATGTTTATGTAACTACTTGTCCCATAATATAACTACTCTCCCAATTCAACAGTCTCATTCATTTCAACTACCTCGTTTTTTTAAAATTATAAAAAAAATTAGAAAGATTTGAATAGGCCAAGTGTTATTTTCTATTGTGTTGTTTTCTCTTTCCTCTCTACTTAGTAATATAATATGGTAAGATAATGATAATATGGAGTTGGAGCTTTAATTTGATTTTATTATAAATATTTTTTTCTCTCCAGTAAAGTCTATATTATTTTTCACTTCAAATTGTAATTTGGTTATGTATTTAGTGTTATTCCACTTCCAATTGTAATTTGGTCTAAATCTGAATTAGTCCCCATAGAGGAGTTAACACTAGGCCCATTAAAAGCCTGTTTATCAAAAGCGGTCCAGAGAACAGGCTTGCCCAAACACGAACATAAAAAAACGGCCCATCTACTAACGCGGCCGCCTTGAGAGCCGTTGCCAAGTCACCTCTTCGTCAAAATCGAAACCGTCCGATTACGATCACACGGTCAGATATCAGTAGCACGAGTCGCACCCATTTTCGCCCGCTTCGTATTTAGGGTTTCATATCACCGTTCCCTGTCATTTTCTCTCTCCCCAAAACCCTAGAATTCGAAGACCAGAGAGAGAGAGAGAGAGAGAAAGTGGGGAGAGATTTTTGAGGGAAGGGAGAGCGAGATGGACAAGAACGCCTTCGGTGATCTGGAGAATCTCCCGGAGGAAGACAAGATTCGGATGGCCGCGATGATCGATCAGCTGCAGATCCGCGATAGGTACTGTACTTTCTCAACTATTTCGATGCTTCGGCTGATTTTTGTTTAAAACAAGATTTCAATCCTTTTAGCATTTTGTTTGATGCTTTCATGTAAAAAGATAGTTAAATTCAGCGTGATTGAAGATTGAGTTTTTGTGTTATTGTAATTTACTAAGGTAAATATGTAAAAAAAAAAGGGGCAATTTTGATGTGTGAAGTAGGAAAGAGGTGATATTTTGATGTGTGAATAGGGGAAAAGGCAATCTTTTTAGCGTCTGAAATTAGTGCTGAAGCCCTGGGATCGAAGTTGGTTAGTCGCCCAAAGCCGAGTCTGGGAGAAGGGCAATTTTTTTTTTTAATGTGTGAATTAGGAAAAAGGAACTTTTTGATGTGTGAATTGGGAAAAAGGCATCAGCAGCCAACTCAAGAGGTTAACTTCTCAACAGAAGAGATGAACCCAAATTAGAAAACACAATGACCTCTCAACAGACGGACATGCAAAAAAAGAGAGAGCGAACCCGCAATAAGACCTACATTAGACGTTACATTTGTGAGGGGATTTACCCAGAACTTCACAATTTCTTTTTTATTTGTGTGAACTAGTTGTTGAAAACTTTCTGGTATTGTAGATGATTGGCCTATTTGGATTAGAGGGGGGGGGGGGGGGGGGGGGGGAGAATTTATTATATCATGCTAGATTGTGGCCCTAAAAAAGGAAAATCGCAATACAATAGAAGAAAAATATTATACAAAGGGATTTGTCTAGATCTTGTAAGTCACTTAATCAACCAACTATGAGCATGTTTTGCAATGATAATACTACCTTGGAACATGCATACCGTCGTATACTACAGTACAATGCAAAACTGCTGTTTTTGATATGCATTCTCGTAATGCAACTTCTAATGTAAGAATAAGGTTGCATAAGGTTAGACCTCTTTTTCACGGGGCTAGCCTAGTATAATTTTAGTTTGGATAAGCAGTTGTGAGCAAAGATGAATAAGCATAATAAGGAGTAATTTAGTTTGCACTGATATATGATATGGATATGTCGATAAAGTAAATTTATGAAAATTTGGGATATCGATATGTTGCTGTACTGTAATAAGAAAATTATTTGTCTA
The DNA here is from genome assembly GCA_036321105.1 of Dracaena cambodiana. Lineage (NCBI taxonomy): Eukaryota > Viridiplantae > Streptophyta > Magnoliopsida > Asparagales > Asparagaceae > Dracaena > Dracaena cambodiana. The sequence continues at coordinate 1,860,816 of JAYEPQ010000001.1, read as the reverse complement.
CATGAAATGAAACACGGATTTGTAATGGCACAATGGTTAGAAAAGATAATTGTTTTGAGAGAGAGAGAGAGGTTGTAGGAAAGGGGGAGTTTATTAGATCAATTCATAAACATTATATTTTCATCTTATGCCTTGTGTATTGTGCTAGATTGCTGCTGGCAAAAGGAAAATTGCAATGTAATAATAAAATTTTTTATACATAGGGAGTTGTCTAGAACCTGTAAGACATAAGACGCCTAATTGACCAACTATAAACTTATGCTTTACAATGGTTACTGCCTTTGAGCATGTGTACTGTCATATCCTTCAATATTTTACAAAGCTACTGTTTTTTGATAATTCTCTATAAATGCCCCTTCCTCCCTAAGACTGAGGTTGCATAAGTATTAGACTTGCTTTCACAAGGCTAACTTAACATTATTTTTATGATGGGAAAGCATTTGTGAGAAATGATGAACAAGTAGAACAATCTGTGTTACTCTGTATTGATATGGGATAGGACACTATGGGCTACGTTGGTGCAACAAAACTCGAAAATCCAGGATATGATTTCAATGTTATCAATTTCTTAGACTTTCTACCTACAAAGGTGTGCCTCTTTCTTTGAAAGATGACGTATAAAGGAAAATTTATATAGTAAAAGTAGAAAGGGTGAGAAAAGATTCTTGTATTTTGGTTAGAATTGAGCATGTATATGGATCCGTGTCCATGTCCATGTACATGGCAAAAGAAGAGTTTTTGCCTAAGTGGATAAGGAAAGAACAAGATAGCAAACTAGTTGAAGGTAACAAGAAGAGATAAATGCAAATTAGTGAATTAATACATGATATTTTCCATATAATGTGTTAAAATTTTCTCCATAGGCCATTTTCATAAATTAGGAATGTTTAGTTTGTGAAAGTCACGTTATGATATGACAAATGTGTTTTTAATGTGCAAGGAAATTATGCCCTTTTAGTTTTGTTCTATCTTATACACATATTTTCAATTTCTCACTATTTCTCTTTATTTATAAACCTCAAGGAATAACAACTTTAAAAATGTGTGGAATTGAATTATTTGTTATTGGATCCCCCTACTATAGTTAGGACACTACATTAGTAGTTTACGGGAAGTAAAGGTTTCAAGTGCTTTAGGAAACACATTTATTACATTTTGAAGCAGGTGAATTTGCATACTTTTGCGGGTCCTAAACACCTCTTAACTTAAATGACTGTTGTCACGAGTGAAAATGGTTGACATATAGAACATTAGGGTTGACATATAGAGATATTGCTTCGAATATTCTATTAATATATTTTTTTTCAATTTTCAAGGCTTGTATTTATAGGCGACATCTATTTCTACCGTTTCTATGCGGCAACACTAGGAAAGATAAAGTGAGAAATGAAAATATTCGTGCTAAATTAGGTGAAGCCCCCATCGATGAGAAGATGCGAGAAAATTATTTACGATGGTTTGGTCATGTACAACGTAGATCTATAAATGCACCAGTTCGACGAGAGGGGGTTATCAATGTATGACAAGTTAAAAGAGTAAAGGGAAGACCGAAGAAAATATAGATGGAGGTGATATGAAAAGATATGGATTTTAGATGTTTAAATGAGGAGATACTACTTGATAGGAATGAATGGAGAAGGATTATCAATGTGATCGATCCGGCGTGATTCTCTTTTGGTTCATGTAGCCTACTCCAAGTACTTGGGAGAAAAGACTCAGTTGTTGTTGTATCTATTTCTACCATTTCGACCTGATGATTTGCATACCTGTCTTACAGTGGCGTATACACCTGTTTAATTTGTATTGTGGTATGAGGATTACATTATAGTTGTCCCAAGACTTTTAAAAATTGGCTTATCGGTCGGAAATAACTTTATATCATAAAAGAAATACTATAGTATTTTGAAAAATGTCATGTCAATAACGGTCTATAAATATATGTCCTTCTATCATTATGAATAAAGCAGCTCATGCATATATCATATATAACTACAAAAATATCTTTCATATATATCCGTGTATGTGTATATGTGTGTGAGCACCACTGCCTCAAGTTACTTGAGCTAGGGTCCATTTCCACTATCTCCAATAATTATTTTTTAAAAAGGATTGTGATCTCGATCCTCTAGGGTTCACTCATATCCAATTTCTTGGGTTTTAGTTTTGTTTTGGTCTTCGACACAAAATTTACGATTTTCAGTGAATGTACATTTTGTATCCACTTGATGAAAAGGCAAATAAAGTTCAAAATCTATGAAATTTAATCCAAAATAAGCTAAATAGGTAGAGATCGTAATCCTAAAAAAGTTTGGAAGAAATAATGGATTCATTACTTAATTTTTCGTTGCTTACGAACAGAACTTATCTGAGCTGGCGGCTCATATGCAGCAATACCATATATATATATATATACACACACACACACCTCGACAACTTGTATTAAGTCGATGAATGCATAATCACTTAGGCATTAACCACTTAATTTTACTATGATTGTAATTTTTACTATAATTTTGATATACTTTTCTCAATTTTACTATAATTTTACATAATTTAACAAGATATCATCGATCTATACCCAAATTAATCAATACAAAGGATTAAAAAAGAAACCACTCAATTAAAAGTTTAAATATATGTAATTAGATATCCAAATTGTTCAATAACCAAGAAAGATAAACTAGATTAAATGGGTAAAAAAGATCACAATTTTATGAACAGTTGCATGGGCTCTGATATTAAACAATATTTAGATCCTGATATTGCGGTCGAATTGGGTTGGACTTGATAATGTTGGTTTCTTTTTCCTAAAAGTGATAAACACATAGCAAGTTGGACTCGATAATATTGGCGACTTTTTTCTAAAAATGATAAACAACATCTCAATTATTGTAGTGGTTAGGTGTCTAAACCGCAATATCGATTGATATTGCGATATTGCTGCTATTATCCAAGCCTTGGGTTTTTGCCATTGTGACTGTGTGTGAATTTATGTATTTGTTCATGTTAGTATGTTATTATCCTAGTTTAAATATTGAAATTTTCAAACGACATGTGTGACATATATGATGGCCTAGGAACCATGCCTTTGTCTCCTGATAAGTACAAATGAGGAATGCGTGCTTCCCATTATGTACCTTTCTGGCATACAGATTTCTGATGGCAGTACTACTAGTCGTTGTGAAATGGTCCTTCCATCATAAACCTTGAGTTACCTTCCACCAGGTTACTTTCAAAATACTATTTTGTTTCAGGTCTCTTAGCTATAATTGATTAATTGGTTTCCCTACTTTACACATAGTAATCGTTTCTGAACTGGCCTTTCCATCAAAATTCTTGAGTTACCTCCTGCCAGGTTTCTTACGCAACACTATTTTGTTTCGGGTCTCCATCATTGGTTTCCCTTCTGTATAGACGTATACACACTCTATGATGATAGATCTATACAACCTGACGAAGCTTCAATGGAAAATTAGACTTTTCCCAAGCATAAGCAGCGAAGAGATTGGCATAAGATGATTAATCTCTAGACCAGAACATTTGAACATACTATACAAATGTAGACTATAAAGCTGAACAATGCATTTGATCTCACCAGGATGTTGGTCAGTAGGTTAAAAAATAGCCCTTCAAGTGTGTTCTCTTCTGCAATAACATTATGTGCTTTTAAACCATGCAATTGTAATAGGTATTGGCGATTATTAATCTTAATATTTCTATTCTTTTTTTTTTTTTTTTAAATCTTGCAGTTTGAGGATGTACAATGCGTTGGTGGAGAGGTGCTTCACCGACTGCGTGGACAACTTCAAGCGCAAGACACTCGACAAGCAGGAAGAAACCTGCGTCCGTCGCTGTGCTGAGAAATTCCTGAAGCATTCCATGAGGGTCGGGTTGAGGTTTCAGGAACTCAGCCAGGGTGCACCCACCCCAGACTCATTTTCTGGGTGATTCAGATATTCGACGAGGAAAAAGAAATTTTGATATTGTATTTCTGAACTCTTTAAAGTGTCTTAAATAACTCACAAGGAATTTGGTCAGGTTGTATTACCAGTAGCTCCATCTTCTTTGATCTGTGACCTTGTTTTCTCCCCTTGAGTCCACATTGATATGGATCCGCACTGAAATGTATTCATTTTTCTCACTTGCTAGCGTTTAACAATGTTTCACCATTCAATGGACATCAATGCGTAGCCAATTGTGATCACAATAAGTAGATCCATATCTTAAACAAACAATTTGCTTCCAGTTTTCATTATCACAATTCTTAACTCGCAATGATTATGGTTCCAGTTGAATGGATACAAAATCAAAAACTTCAACTGTAAGTACTCTCAGAAAACGAAATTGCAAAACCCTGAAGATATACTTTGGAGCAGAACAGACAGAAGAACAGAAACCTGATGTATGTTACCATTGCAGTTATATATGTCCTTGTGAAGCTAAACCTACAGCTAAGTTTGGACAACCTTTCACAGTAGTCTGCTAAGGGACCTGATGAGCAACTTCAGATTCCGCCTTGCAGCTTCATCGCCTATGAAACTTGAGACGTCCGAGCTTATACTCTGAAATGAACAAACAAATAACTAAAAATGTTAGAATTTTGCAGAGTCGAGGAATAAAACTATGAATGAAGGTAAAACAAATCACCTCGATATTCTTCAATGTGAATATAAGTGTGTAGATAGACTGACGTATCAGTTCAGTATTCTCAGGGGCTAGAATGGATGTGTGCACCTTTCTGCGAGAGTCCGACATGAAACTTGAGTTTTCCTCCTTTTTTCTTTTTTTTTTTCTTTTTTTGACATACAAATATACTGAATGCAAAATGGAAAACAGGAAATGCTCCAATATATGCTGGAAACGGAATCAAAAGTCACTTTTGTATTTCTGACAGTTGCGTAAATATTACAACATAACTTTATCTCCAATTCCTCACAAACTAGGGGTGTAAATGAATACAAAGAATCTGATCGAATATCTATTCTGTATATGTATGTTGATAAAATATGAAATATCTGCTTCCTTCAAAAGTATGGTATGGATATAAATAGTGTACTAACCGTATCTGAGATATATACAAATATCCAAATAACACCAAATACGTAGGACTACGTATGACAACATATAGAATAAAGTCAATTTTCTATGTCGAAACACATTAAGAAGCTCTTTTTCGTTGGTATATATAGTTATTAAAAATTGGTATCACTTTTTCACGATTAATATTATCCACATAATATCCAGATCGATCCAAATTCATATTCGTTTTTTTTTTTTTTTCTAATATGGATAGTAGATTTAATATCCGAGCAATATCTTTATTCATATTCGTATTTGGAAGAAGAAAACAGATACAAATACGGTAAACTAATATCTGCTTTGTATCCGCTCCATTTACATTACTATCGCTAACCCTATGACATAATCAGTTTGGGTTTAACTGAAAGTCCACCAAATTATTAAAAAAAAAAAAGTTTGCTACTCGTCCCATGTTAAATTGACCCACAATGCATCACTGAATAAAAGTTTCACTTCTGTATCTCTATTGATGCCATCAGACACACCCACCCACCCCTGAAATATAACAAATTAGGGGTTTTTACATATCTGTCCCTTAAATCTCTAAAAATTAGAATTTAGTTCTCCAAATCTTCATATTTATAATTTAGTCCCCAAATCCTTTAAGTTATCACAATTTAGTCTCCCAGCCATATTTTTAGTCCGAATTTTTCGTTATACCCCTGAGTTACTTCACTTTAATTCTCACTTCTCTTTTCCTCCTCTCTTCCTCTTCTTATTGGATTACCCTCTCCATTCTTCTCCTCTCTCTCTTCCCTCTTCTTATTAGGTTCCCCTGAGTTACTTCACTTTAGAGATTAACTGGATAGGAAGAGAGAGAAAAGAAGAATGGAGAGGGGAACTTAATATGAAGAGGAAGAGAGGAGGAAGAGGGAAGAGAGGACTAAAGTGAAGTAACTCAGGGATATAACGGAAAATTCAGGCCAAAAATATGGTTGGAGGACTAAATTGTGTTAACTTAAAGGATTTGGGGACTAAATTATAAATATGAAGATATGAGGGACTAAATTCTAATTTTTAAAGATTTAAGGGACAGATGTGTAAAAACCCCTACAGATTATTAATTTATTATACATACAATTCCTCACAAATATTTTGGCACAATTGTTAGGGGTTTAGCTGAAAATCCACCAAAGTAATTAAAATTATTAAAGTTCGTCCTCAAGCCCCTGTTATTTCCGATTGCTCTTCCATAAAATCGTAAAACCATTGCGAAAATGCTACATTTATATGAAAGTAGCACCCAACATAAGCAAATGCTCTTTTACGATCAAAGAATTTGGCTATAGTTCTAATGGAGGCTGCAAGATATATATAAGTTTTTCCAATAAATTCAACCAGTTAATAGTTGTCCTGATATATTAACAACCAGTTAATTTCTGCAGCTTTCCTCATAATTATCTCAGTTGAACCATTCTCCTTCTACCACAAGCTTGTAGCCCATTCTCCTACTGTTTTATTAGTATTGGCTAATAATAGCAACTGCGGATGAAAAAGAAGTTGCAAGATTGATTGAGCATATCCTTATGGGCAATGGCAGGTTCCAACTAGTTAGACTTAATATAATAGGTAAACAATGATATCTACCATTCAAATATTCTGTTAAGGAGTAACCTTGTCACAAATGAATTTAAAGAAACAGAAATTTGATCTTGCAATTGCTAGTTTCATGATTCCTCATTCATCAGTAACAATGTTGTCTCCCTCGAAGGTGTTTTTTCACAGAAGAGCACAAAGGTTATCTATTCCAATTTGGTACGCGCTTGTGCTTGATCTGAATTCACAGGTTGAAGAGGACTGGTGCAAAAATGCACTAATTTAGCAGTGTGTGGTTATTGTCGTGTTGATTGAACTCACAAGTCATGCTGATTCAAAAAAGTGCACCAAGAATGCACATTTTGCACCAGAAACATAAATAAATATCTCTATAACTATGCAATTCAGATTAACTATCAATAAATTTATTCTGATTTATTGTTATCTTTAAAATATAAAATTGCAATGCCGAAAGGAAAATAGTCTAGAAGCAAGCACATGATGAGAAAGTGAGGGCCATCTCAATGTGGACTCCAAGAGTGAAACAAGAGCCCCAAGTCCAAGTATATGAAGAAATTAGTACGGGAGGAAAGCTGATAACAGACAACAATTATAAAAGAGGACCTATGCCACTTAATCATTATTCATGAGTTAGTAGGCTTATTGCTTGATCATTCTGATCATGCGTTACCTGCTCTTTTCTCTGGTTTAACCAAATAGCTTTAGTTTCCCAGTAAAAATCTGAGCTGCTTTTGGGCTTTGATCCCAACATCCAGCCGACACAAAAAATAGAGAGTTGGATCAAGGAGAGCTGCGATATCTTCCTTTTTGTTAAGTCAATTTTTCAAGATCCATGGTTTGTAGTAAAATATGATAATCATAACACGAATTCCGCCACTGAACTTGACAGTATAACTCTGGAAGATGATATACAACTCCTAAAATTATCAGTTAAAACGATAAAAGTAAATAAATGTGCATATTGATGCAGTCCATCCGATGTAAATAACAAACGATTATTTCAAGTAGCACATAATCATATATGTCAAACAATCAGTGTTCACTCAGGTCACTAGTGTTCTTAGGACTAAGCAATAAAAATACTGATCAGAACAAGGTCAAGAGTGTAGCCTACAGTCTAAATCTAACCAGGAATGATTCAATTTACCATATCTAAGTTCTACTATACATCAAAAGTACCTTAAATCTTCAGTTGCTTCAGCCAAACTTTTGGTTAAGCTCTCAACATTTTTCAAGAGAGCACTGTCACGAACCTCAACAAGCAGTGGTTGAATTTCTTCAGTCATTAGCTCAATCTGTAACATGAGTATTTTATCACTAAGAGCACTATGTAAGTGCAGCATAAAATAATGCACTTTCATAAACCAGGTCTACTCTGAATAATAAATAGAGCAGGAGATATGAGTACCGTGAATGTGGATGGAGAGTATAAAAGTATGCATTATCTGCTTGAAAATGAGCTCCATAGTAAATGTAAAAAAAAAATCTAGGATAGATTCAAAGAGTAATGCCAATCATAATCATGTTGAGCTAAATGATTTTTTTTTTTTTTATATTAGACACCCCAATTAGTTTTATTTTGAAATTAGATGCCCAGATCATTGTATTTTAGATCAGACCCCAAATCTTTTAATTTGTTTGAAATTACGCCTTCGAGTTACACAGGATTGTTGTTGGGTAGAATATTCCATTAATTTTCAAAATTATCTCCGTTTTGCCTCCCACCAAGGTCATACTTCTCCAATAACCCCACTCACTATCAGTGCATTTTTTCTTCAAAACCCCCCTCTCATAATAAGTTCATTCTTCTACAACCCCCTCACTTAAAAGGCTCTATTAAATTCATACCCTTCACCAAGACCATTCACTCCATTTACTGGAACACAGGCACATAGAACAACAAAATGATGGCTATAAGACTGCAACGCCCATTAATCCTTCCTAACCAACATGCAATGATATCCCACCGACATATGAGATTTAAGAACATAATGAATCAATTATCCTTTACCTTTGAATCCATATCCAAATTTATCCTTCTAAGTTCCATATGCCATTTAAAGGACCAAGTGGTTAGCAAATCTAAACATATATAATGAAGAGATGTTAAGGGCAGTGTGATACATTGAAAGCAATAGATAAGGACGAAGTTGACAAAATTTCGAACCTTTGAAATCAATGGCTGTGCTTCTTGAACAATTGCTGCTGTCTTTTCAGCCAACGCATAACTCCTTTTAACTCCAATTTCTTCCATTTCTCGTCCAAGACGAGTGAATATTCCAACAAGTGCATCCAAACTTACTCCTTCCTGTCCTTTAATCCTCTCTTTGTTGCAAACAATAAGACCTTCTTTACTACAATCTGGATCAAGCGGGCCTATTGATGGTGTCGGTAGAGGATCTTTTGGAGTAATATCAATCAACGTTTCCATAAGAAGTCCAGACTGATTCACCTGGACTAATGAATTACGAGGTATAATAGTTTTATCATCTTCAACCTGCAAAAGAGAGGATGATTAAAAATATAAAAAAAAGGATGCTTGAATATGAAATAACCCAACTGCAGTATGCAATACACTTAAATTATTAGACAGTACTTTGCGAGGAATAATCAGATGTAGATAATGGAATCAATTCAGTTAGTAAGAATTTCCTCTTAACACTACAATTGCTGTTAAGAAAACTTGTTCCAATTTAAGTTCCCAAATTTCAATCCCTGATAACATTTAATATTCCACCGAATATGAAAGCAGTGACTAAAGGTAGTTTCCAGGAATATAATGTGACAAACAAATTATGGTCTCAAACCTACATATTCATCAGCTGTGAATTGCTCTGCAATTTAGACCATTATTTAAATTTTATTTTCTTTTAAGTAGTGAGTAAGGTCTACACTCCCCATGTTCACCATTTGAGACCAAGATCGCAACAGACCACCCCTTGTGACAATGCCTCATAACTAGTGAAACAGGTCTACTCTTCATAGTTCATACCATGCATATCCTCATTACTAATCTTTTTCCCATTAGAATGACAATAGAATGGAGGGGTTGAAAAGGCTCAGTAAAAGAAAATGATAAACTATATAATTGGTTGTCAATGAGAAATCAACCTTTCCATGGATTCATATTTCTATGAAAAGAACTTGGATGGGTGGACGTGTGTGAGTATGTGTGTGTCGGGGGGTGAGCCCATGCAACCAAGGAGAAACCCTCCCAAAAAAAATCTTGAGAACCTAGAAATGATTCTAAAAGAAGGGGGAAGATGATATGGTTGATTTTGGTATATGGAGTTGCATGTCATTCCAGACTCTCAGCCATGAAATATGCCGAGCCAATGAAAAGGCACTCCTAAATGCTTCATACCATGCACTCATGGATTCATGAAGGTGGCTAAAGATGATGAATACTGTTTCCACTTCTTGGTCCTTGCTCTAACCTATCAATTATACTCTGTACTAGTCTAACTTAAACCAAGATTCGTCGTATAGTTGATACCAAAATAACAGTAAATTTTACCTTGATGAGGACATATTTCCAACCTGCCCATTGGGCATTAAGACTTTCGGCAAGCTCCTCACTTTTAGTGTTTCCATGATTAGAAATAATAGCATATCAGATTATTAGGTTCGAAAACATCAATGTTTCTCAAGATTTTCGTAGGCCTTGCGTTCGTTCGTGCGTGCGTGCGTTTCAGACAAAGTTAACTAAGAAAGGCTGCTTTCTATTCTTTTTACTGAACAAATGTGAAATCTACCTCACTACGAAACTAATTTGAAGCAATTTGCAATGTTCAGGTGGAAAATGAGGCATCCATACTCTTAATCGCAAGCATTGTTGAATCTCAACTGAATCAATACTCAGAACCCTATATACGACGATTACCAGTGAGTTTTGCATATTAAACACCATAATCAAATGTCAACTAAAAAGAAATTACAGAATTCTAAGACAAAAGTTAACAACTTTACAAAGCATCAATATCATATCTAAACGAAATTAAAAGAGGAACAGGTGTCACAAGCACACACCTCGACAACTGCATCAATACTCTTCAAAGACGCATCGACCTTCACGACGCTCCCCACAGTCACGCCCCTTATCCTCACCGGCGTCCCCACGCAGATCCCGCAAGCCTGTGAGAACTCAAACACCGCCTGATACTTCTTGAACCGAGACCTCAACTGAAACCCCCTCAACCAAGCCAGAGTCAGAGCAACTAAGGCTGCCCCAGTAACAACAAACAGCCCAACACCCCCTTCCCAAATGCTCCTACGCCCGAACCCGAAATCGCTCAGCGGTTGCACCGTCTTCGTCCACACGGTCCGCGGAGCATCAAGAAGAGTCGAAATCGGGCTCTTTTCATGCTTGCTCCCGTAGCTCGCCTTTACTTGGAAATATATTTTTCTCAGAGGCCTTGTGGGGAGACAAGGGCCATGCAGTGGCTTCACTAGCATGGCCCTAGGTGAAGATGCTTGCACCCATAAATTTGTAGCCATTCTCCCAAAAATTTCTCACCCACAATCTTCGGTATCGAAAGTTGTAAACTTTTTGTGACTAAATCTATTGCCCTTTACAAATTCAACGGAATTTCTAGCCAAAACTAAAAAAATCCAATCTGGGTTTTCAACAAGTTTACAAATCTAATCGTAAATTAGTAATTCAGCTGCCAATTTTACTGAAATAGATAGTATGCAGTGAAATTATTTAAAAAAAAAAAAAAAAACATTCACGATGAAGAAATTTCCCTAGAGAAAGGAGAAAAAGAGTAAGAACCTGAAGATGGTTTTGTGATCCGAGCTCAAATTTGATCTTTGGGGGGGGGGGGGGGGGGGGGGGGGGGGTATCGAATCAAGGGCCCAATCGTAAGTTTCCCTTCTCTTCTCTCCGTCTTCTTCTTCTACCTCTCGACTGTGAAATCTCAATGGAGGCGCCGCTCAAAGAGCAGAGGGACAACCGGACGAGTGACCAACGGACCCTTTTGCCAGTTCATCTTAATGTAAGGGTATATTTGTCATTTACTTGGTCCAAGCCATATTTTGACTCCAGCTCGTGGGCCCCACTCCGTCCTTTTTGATCCTTTACAGCTCAGACGAAAATTTCCAATTTCGATTTTGATCGTCTCTCGTCTCCGTTCTCAAAAAAAAAAAAAAATCCCCAAATTCGTTGAAACCCTAATTTTGCCACCGTCAAAACCCTAATCACGGATCCAAGATGCCGGCGACGGCGGGTCGGGTGCGGATGCCCGCTAACAACCGTGTCCACAGCAGCGCCGCCCTGCAGACGCACGGCATCTGGCAGAGCGCAATCGGGTACGACCCGTACGCGCCCACCGCCAAGGACAAGGATCCGAACTCCGCCGCCCGACCCGATCCGGGCTCCTCCTCTGCCTCCGCCGTAGATCCCGGATCCGACAACGCCTACGCCAGCTTCCAGGGCCTCCTCGCTCTCGCCCGCATCACCGGGTCCAACGCCGACGAGACACGCGGTGCCTGCAAGAAGTGCGGCCGCGTCGGGCACCTCACCTTCCAGTGCCGCAACTTTTTGAGCGTGAAGGAGGATGAACAGAATGACGAAGCTGCCCTCGAGAAGGCGAACGCCCTCTTTGCTAAGATGAAGAAGAGGAAGGATGAGGAGAGTGAGAGTGAGGAGAGTGAGGAGGAGAGCGAGAGCTCGGATTCGGATGCGGATCCGGAGATGGAGCGGATCATCGCGGAGAGGTTCGGCAGGAAGAAGAAGGCTGCGGTGGAGGAGGAGAGGGAGAGGAGAAGGGGTAGGTCTAAGAGTCGGGGTGCGAAGAGGTCGAAGAGGAGTGAGGATAGCGAGGGTAAGAGGCGGCGGGGGAGGAAGCATAGGGGTTCTGAGGATGAGGACGAGGAGGAGCATAGGAAGAGTAGGAAGGAGAAAAGGAGGAGGAGGAGTCATAAGGGAAGGCCTGAGGAGGAGGATGATTCGGAGGACGAGTCGGAGGAAGACCGCAGGAGGATCAGTAAACGGAGGCATGGACGGCATAGGAAGAGGAGGGAGGATTGTGGTAGAGACTTGGAGACTAGCGAGTCGGACGAGGTGAGGGTGCGGGCGAGGAGGAAGAAGCGGTCAGAGGAGAAGAGCAAGAACCAGAAACGAGAATGAGAAGATAAGAAGTGAGGAGGTAAAAGTTTCGGTTGCTATTATTGCTTTGTTATATTCTATCACGATTTGCTTTTATGTTGTGTATTGTATCAAGTTGGAGCTTAAAGGAGCTTAAAAAACTATTAGTCTTCATCGCTTACTCCTTTGGATCTATCATTACATTTTATGAAATGAAAATTTATTGTAATGAGTAATGCTTATGCTCAAACATATTATGAGCTTTGGGGCGACGTTTGATATTTGCTCAAGGGTTCTGAAACTCCTATGTGTCTAATTTAGCAAGCTACTTTACTTAATTCCCATTTAGCTGGGGGCTTTGAGACTCTTGTTTTTGTGTTTACTGGGATGTGCTGGTTGTAGTGGACATTTCCTATTAACCCTGAGATGTAAGATAACATGCATGAAGATTTGGGATTCTTTAGTGGGGATATTTGGGATTAGTGGAGGATTATTGGCTGAAAACATGAGAAGATACAAGAATTATAGAGGTGAACTCTACAGCCGACTCTGATTGTTTTACCCGACTCCAACTGAAATCGGTCGCAGTTTGGTCGGAAAAAATGAGCCCAATATCTTCTAATCTTATCGGAAAATACCAAATTCCAACCGTCCATCCAACTGAACATTCCAAAACTGACTCCAACTGCTTCGTCCGATTCTGACTGAAATCGGTTAGAGTTCGGTCGAAAACATATTTCGACAGTGGTTGGAGCCCAATATCTTCAGATTCGATCGGAAAATACTGAATGTTGACCGTCCATCCTACTGAACATTCCTAAAGAATTATAGATAGAAGAGGGCGACAAGACCCACTTGTCAAAATCAACATGCTTTATGCATCATAATTTTAAGTGCTCGTACTAGATTCCAATTTTGTGTAGACAAACAATGTGAATCTTACCTAACCAACTCTTAGTAAGCTAATTAATTTGCTACCTTTTCATGTACGGTTGAAGTGTTAATAAAGTGTCTCCTTTAATCACTGGCTAAGTAATTGGCCTAAATATCTTTTGATGGAGCATTCAAATTGACAATCCATGGGCTCTAATGTTGATTGGGACTTACATCTAATGTGATTGTTATAAAAATAATATGGCGACTTGAATACAACGATGATAAAGTGATCTTATAATTTTTATAATTGACATATTGTTCATTTTATAAGCACTTTATTGAAAACAAATTGGTACATCATTTCAAGGCTAGGAGATCAAGGGGTACGGTGTTAACAGTCCATTTGGATGGCCATTCTTGAAAATTTTGCTCAACTCCTTAAGTAGACCGTCATTGTGATGATACCTAAGGAATTATGCAATCAATATTTTAAAAAGTGTTTTCAGTGTGTGCAGAAGCATTTTTTCCATGAAGTTTACTTTTTAGCTTTCGGGGGCATTTGTGAAGAGCATGAAGCGCGTTTTTGTGTGTGCTTTTTCTCCCAGGCATTTAAGAAGCATTTATATTTTTTTTGCCTTCATTTACTATAGGCTTCAATTTTGCTAAGAAAAGCTCTCCTTTTTCTTGTCCCTTATATTTTTCATGATTGCTTCGCATTTTTTTTTTTTTTTTTTGCTTTTATGCCTGTCTCTTTCAGTTCCGTTCTTTTCTATGTACATCTTGATTTCTTACAACCCAAATAAAGGAGATATATATTCATAAATGTAAATGATATTTATAATTTAGATAATATTAATAATAGGAAATTTGTGAAGCATTCGCCTCACACCTTGAAACTTACGTCTCGCCTTACAGGGAGGTTTAACGCTTTGCGCTGTGCTTCTACTTTCTTAAACATGCCCAAGTAACTTCACTTTTTTCTCTTTATAGGAACATAGAAGCACACACGTAGACATAGGGGTGGAGCTTAGTTTCTACTGGTTGATTTAAAACCCAAAATGGTAATCAACTATTTTGGCTGCGATGGATTAACTTTTATATCTAATTTTAACTGTGGTTAGTAAGTCCAATTTATGTCTATGCTCTTATTGTGATGGTGTAGTATTTTGTTGACAACTTGACATCAAATATAAAGCTAACGAGTAAGAGCACTCTCTACTCCAGAGTAGTTAGAAAAGTTTGTTTTATTTAAAGGTGGAAGTACATACAATATAAATTCTGGTCTTTGATGCCCTTCACTTCAGGTTTTTTACTTCAGGGTGCAAGCTTCTATTATAGAAGGAATAGAAACATTCTTTGTCACTGCTCGCTTGGGATGTTTTTATAACAAAAAATAAAAATATATTTGCAGGCAACTTTTTTTATTCCAATGTACGTGGGAGAAATATCTGGAGCAATAGTCAGAAGTTAAATGATATGTAATTGATCTCAAGCATTTTCAGTGGAAATATTCTATTTTAAACAAAACCACTATTATACTGGAAAGGCATAGAAGGAATTATATGCTCAGTGTGAAGCTGATGTTAGAGTTTCTAAGAGTTCTTTAATATGGTATCGGAAAATATTTGATGATAGCCTGGAACATGGTCAAAAGGAAGATGTAATTTCCCTAAGCCAGAGGAAAGCGTTGATGATGAGGCATATCACAACTTAGGGACATAATGAAAGCACCATCAACTGTCTAAATTTGAACGGAGATGAAAACAGGAGAAGATAGAAAAATTTTGGATAGAAGAGGGTAACAAGAAGGCCTGAGTCCTAAAAAAAAAAAAGTACTCTATCCATTATAATTTTTAGTTTACATACTAGATTCAACTTATGTGCACACAGATGATGTAAATCTTGGGATACCTAACCAATCCTTGATAAGCTAATTAATTTAATTCCTTTTCATGATTGAACTGTGCGTTAAGTGACTCCTTAGGTACTATTTTCTAAACAATTGGCATAAAAATCCTATAGTGGCGCATCCAATTGATGATCCATGCTACTTACTGTGACCTATAACAACTGTGTATAAAAACATGTAATTTGAACACAACCATGGATCGAAAGATCTTTATCTTTTCTATTGTTGACATGTTGTTAGTTTCCAACCCCTTGATGCGTGCCTGAGAAGAAAATTGTAGGATTCTTTTTACCTTGTTTCATGGCAAGGTGATCAAGATGAACAATGCTAATCGTCCTTTTGGATGGTGTTCCATGAGATTTTTGCCCCACTCTTTGGTTAATCCATCGTCGTGATGATACTTAAGGAATCACCCAAGAAATATTAACCTCCATAGTAACACAGATGCACACACAGATAAAAAGGGTTGAACTTAGTTTGTGCTGGTTGGGTTAAATCCCAAATAGTAATTGATTCTTTTGGGCACAATGAATAAACTTTTCTATCTTATTTAACTGTAGTGGCGGTGCTCCAATGTATCTCTGATGTTTCTATTGCAAAGGTGTAGGATTTCTGGTAAAAGCTAACGAGGAAGGGTACTTTTTTTTTATTCAGGAGTGACTAGAGAACCTATGCTTTATTTAAAGGAGGAAACATATATTAAAGGTACTTATCCTTGGGAGTAATTAGAGAACTTATGTTTTATTTAGAGGAGTAGATATGTTATTATAAATATTGATCTTTGATGCGCTTTACTTCTGGTTGCAAGCTTCATTTATACAAGCAATCTAAACCTGCTTCCAGTGACGTTATCCTTAAAATATTCGACATAGTTTCTATGAGTAATACATACTTTGTCGGTAAAGTCCAATATATCTCTGATGCTCCTATTGCAAAGCTGTAGAATTTCTTGGACATAAAATATAAAATCTAATTGTGAAGGGTGCTTTTTTTAATTGGGAGTAATTAGAGAACTTATGCTTTACTTAAAGGAGGAATATATATTACTATAAATATTGATCTTTGATGCCCTTTACTTTTGGTTACAAGCTTCTTTAATTGGGAGTAATTAGAGAACTTATGCTTTAGTTAAAGAAGACGTAACTGCACTCAATCATTTTTGCTGGAATTGTTTTATTCTAAACAAAACAACTAATGCAATGGAAAAGCACACGAGCATAATTATTAAAATATTAGTATTTCGAGTTTTGAACGAGTACTCCGAGTACTCACTACTCGCTCTCGGACCGAGCGAGTACTAAAACTGAGTTTTAGAATACTGACTAGGTTCAATTCCAACTTTAAATCATTAAGTTTTTTCCCCCTTTCTAATTCATAGAAAACATGTCTTAACAATTTCGTGTTTTGATGCACATTAAATGGATCACGTGCATAAATATGCTCATATTTATGTTGTTGTATTCGCATTTTCAACTTTTTTTTAGAGTTTGTCATGTTGGTCATGTCCATCCTATATCGTATCTGTATCTCTGGTCTATATCCATTTCCATGCTTCATCGTCTATTAATTGTATTGGGTGGACATAATTATCCTTGAATGCCTTTACATCACGTAATACTAGTTTTATTAAATAGATGCCATCTAGAACCTCTGATATCCACTGTCCAATCAAAAAATCCTCATCCTTAATCTCAGATATATAAAACTGTGCTAGTTATTGAAGTCTTTCTAATAACAGGAACTCTTTAAGCTTTGTAAACAAAATTAACGATATTTATATCTTAACAATAAGAGAAGTAACACACCTCCCAAATTATTATCTTGAAGTATTAATGGCTGACAATGTTGAACATTTGGTGGCACCTTGCTTGGTTAGACCTCATGCCCGCATTGGCTGGCCTATAAAATAGAGTGCTTCATTTTCAGGATGCTCCAACATTTACCGTCCCATAGGAAGCTCTCTCTATCTGATTCATCTTGTCTCTGGTTTGCATGTGGTAGCCCTTAATGGTATTATTCTAACTTTCTACCAGTATTAGAAGAAGTGGAAAAAGGACATTATTGACTGAGAAATGCTCTTGGTACCTGAGATTTGCGACCTTAATGTGACTGTATGATTTGGACACAGGTACTGGAACATTGTGCTACGGGAGAAGAGGATGCTCAATATGGTGTTGATCTTAAAGAAGGAATGCTGCATGACTGAGAAATTGGCAATTCCTGGAAGTCAAGTCTGATCATCTGATAGTGGCACAGTTATTATGGTAGTTATGTTCAATATTATCCTCCCACCCACGGGATTATACTAAGTAAACCTACAGGTAAGGGTGTATTATGGTGCTCTGTGGAGTTTCTCCTAGATATTTGCCAGAAGAGTTTACCAGGTATGATTAGATGGATCAGGTGGTATTTCTATTTACTATCTAATTCATGGTTCCCTCAGTCTGTTTGCATTTTTGCAATAATTTCTCTTAAAGATGGTGCCTGTAAATCGTGCACCTGCGATTGGATCATTTAAGGTTGACATCAATTATCGTCACGTCTTTTTCAAGTTATGTAGAAATCTAGTAGCTTAGAAGATCAAATAAATAAACAGAATACTTCTCTTGCAACTGCTGACTTATTCTGTTGCTTAAAGAATGGATTATTTGCAGCATCTGTTGATTGATATTGTTGTTCTTCTTGTATCCGTCATGTTTACTGGTTTTACATGACTTGTGTGGGATATGCGATAGCTCGGTTGCATTGCCTGTCCCCCTCTTTCCTGTTCTGAATGCTGATCTTATTGATAGCAGCACTGTTACCGTAAGGGATGTTTGATCATCTGCTAGTGATTATATGCATTTTAGTTGGTGATTAATGCATTGTGAATATCGTGCCTCTTCTTTTGTCGTTGGTGTTAGTTCAGTACTGATGAGGAATGTCTAGACAAGTACTTTGTGGGTATCCTTGAAATGCAAAAGTGGGAAGATTTCAGATGTTACATTCTCTTTGATTGATTATCTTTTCATTTCAAGCTTTCTCCGTTTAATGCTTGGTGGTTAGGTTTCAACTGAAATTACTCGGTTTGGGAGTTGCAATGCAATGTCCTTTTAACTTTTGATCTGAAGGGGCTGTGAATGAACTTGGTATAACAAATATGTAGTCTGGAGATTTATGGTGATTGAAATTGCTTCGATGGTTTTTGAGTGTCTTCTTGACGTTGCCAAGGGCAGCTGGGGACCTTAGCCATAATCCTCTGTATCCAACCTGTCGATATCATATCTTTTGCCAACCTGATCCAAGCCCTCATGAGTTTGATTCTCGGCTCAACTGTAAGGTACTACCAATAACTCGAGATCTGGAGGAGCTTCAAGGTTAGAGCTTTAAGGCTGTAGCTTGAGTTATGGAACTTCACCTTCATCTCATCCATTTTAGGCGCAGCCTTGATGCCAAGGCCCCGGGAGGGCTGAGCCAGACTCCCGTAACCCAGTCTTGAACTTGAGGTTTTAAAACTCCTATGTCAATCGAGTGTTGCTTAAACACAAAAGCCCTAGCAATCTCTCAAGTCCCCAAAGCTAAGTTAGTAGAAAATGGAGAGAGAGAGAGAGAGAGAGAGAGAGCAGGGGACCATTTTTGGTGTAGGATTGCCCTCTTAGTTTTTTACATGTGAGATAGTGCTGTAATGATCCCACTGCGCCCTTGAATGAGGGCCCTGCCCATAATTAAAGCTAGCAGGAGAACACCGAAGATAAAAAAGAATAAAAGAAGAGAGGTGGTGCTGGTGGTGGTGTCACGAGCTTTGGTAGACCAAAATCAATAAGTGCAGGAGAAAAGAAGGGAAAAAAATTTTTTTTGAGATAATTGAGTAAAATGTCCCCACCCGACCTCCCTCTTTGTCCCCAAGCTCATTTGCAAACCTAATTATTCCCAGTCAGTGATTTCTAATTGAGCACACCACTGGATTTACTCCTAAAATTATAAAAAAAAATTATAAGTTTGTCCCTGTATTTTTTTTTTTTTGTCTTTCGCCCTGGTCGGAGTCGGGCGAACGGTTTGTGACTCATCTCCTACTGAGTGAGAAAGGTAGAAACGTGTGCTCACTGACACTAGTAGCGTGCTCATTTAGAAATTCCCTCCTGCTCAATGTCACCATCACCATCTCAGGCTGTCTCCACACTTTATTCCTTTCACATTCCTTTGATTTCAACATCCCAATAGTATTAGTATTCTCCTGTTAACAAAGCAATCAAAGCACTCAACCACCTTTTTTTTTTTTATCCCCTCTCTCTAGAGCATACTTTTCCCCAATAGATAGATTCTGTTCCAAATTTAGATGTATCTCAACTTGTAACCAAATGAATACCAATACTTTACAAATTGGTCACTGAAGTAGAACAACAAATTCAATGAGCCATGGCAACTGGTTGCTGATACGTTATGCTCCTCTGGCTCGGCAGAGCAAGCATGGCCGTGTGATCCAAGAAATCCTGCAGCGCGACGACGGCCTCCAATATCCTCCGCAGGTCGTCTGCGCAGAGGAACCCGGCCGCCCCCAGGCGCCTGACTGCGTAGACGTAGAACGTCAAGCACCCCTTCCTGAACTTGAACCTCGCCATCTCGCACCCCGTCAGCCCCCTGATCAGCTTCCTGTTCACGTCCCCCAGCGGGATCATGGGCGGCCAGAGCCTGTCCACGGCCGACTTCATGACCTCCGACTCGAACACGAAGAGCACGACCTTGGACTTCTTGGTGCCGAGGCCGAGGGTGAGGGTGTGCCACGCGTGGTGGGCTAGTATGGTGAAGTTGGTTGGGATGAAGGTGGTTGTCGAAGTGAAGGGGATGGTGGGGTGGTGAGGAGGGAGGGAGAGGAGGCGGAGGAGCTCGAGCGGGGCGGCTCGGCGGATGGTGAAGGACTTGACGACGAGCTGGGTGCCGAAGCGGAGTCCCTTGACGTCTGAGCTCGGCTTGAAGTGAGGAGGGGAGTCTGCGTTGGTGTCTCTGTGCTTCTTCTTCTTCTTCTTCTTGGTGTTCTTGTTGTTGTCTTTGTCATCCATCGTTGGTTGTTTTAGTGAAGGTTGGAGGGGGTGTTGAGAGTCTTGAGACGTGGAGGAGGAGGTATAATGGGTGTTGGTTGGTCGTTCGGTTGCTTGCTTGTTTGGCGAATTATTAGTGTCTCTCGCTTTCTTTGATTTTGTTGGTATCATATCATATCAAAGTAGGAGTTTCCAAAGTAGCACACCAATTTTCCTAGTGAGCACTCTAGACAGTGAATGAGAAGTGGGCTCACGGGGAAAAATGGTGTGCTCCTTTAGAAACTCCCTATCAAAGGCCATAATGGTTTTATAGGTTTAGTATGTAGTTGTGGTATGTGTAAAGGACACTTTGTTCTAGCTATGATTTTGAGTATAGGTTATTGGTTTTTTCTAGTCAAAGCACACACACATTTTTTTTTTTTTTTACAACATTATTCAAATTGAATCCCTATCGAAAATCAAACTCAGAATCTTTCACAAATTGGAGAGAGATGAAGCTACTTGAGCCATGACCCGTTGGCCTTCGAGTATAGTTGCAGCTAAAAGTAGAGTCTAGATATGAATCTAGATATTTCTATATACGGACGGATTGTAAATTTAATATCTATATTCGCTAAAAAAAATAGATAATAGGAGGTTCAAATTGTAAAGATTTGTATAAATATTTTGGTTTCTTCACATGTAAATTCACAAACTAGGCAACAATTATATGTCTTCTTATAGATGATATAACATAAGAGGATATATAGTAATATGCACCTATATGGTATAATGATATATATAGTACATATATATAGTTAACTAATAGGTATAAGAAATCAGATTATCCAATCGGAATTCGAATTCGGATGCATATGTGACCTAAATAAGTATCCGCTATTCGAATCTAAATACTACTGAGCCTGGACCAAGCCCACATGTGAAGGGCCCAAGCAGATGAATGTTCTTCATGTAGTTCGAATGAGGCCCTTTGGAGATTATGCCATTGACTCAGATGATATGTCTCCTGTTATTGCAGAGATCAAAGAGTAATATCAGTTATTTTATGTTACTTCTGACTTCTCTTCGATTCGACATCAGAAGCCAAAAAAAAAAAAAAAAAATGTAAAAATTTGTATCATTGACTTAAAAGGGAGGACTAACTGACTAAGTCAGTGTCAAATTTCAAAATACTAAACGAAGATGTATCCAATTAAACAACTGACTTCTTGTGTTTGTTTAGAAGATGTCCCAATAAAAATAATAATTATTATTATTATAAGAAAAATTCTGAACAAGCACACCACTCATTTGCTTAGTGAGCACCGTTTGCTCTCCCCCCCTCGTCCGCTCAGTCCAGCGATCACTCCCTCCTCCGCTTGCCCACCCGGCAAGTCAGCCAACCCCCTCACCCATAGATCAACCCCTAACTTAAACGAACCACTCATAGTTTGCCAGCTACATGTCTTTCTCGTCAAGCACAACCTTCACTCCTCTCCCGCTACTAGGGTGAGCATCGGTCGGTTCGGTTCGGTTTTTTGGAAAAAAACCCATCCGAAAACTGAACCGAACATATAAAACCGAAATCGAACCGACCGAATAAGAGTGAAAACCGAAAATCGAACCGAATTTTCGGTTCGGTTCGGTTTTTAAGGATTTCGGTTTTTAAGGATTTGAAACTAATTATGTGATAAACGCATGCATTTTATAGAAAAATAATAATTTTCTTTCTATTTTTTTTCTTTTTCTACCTATTAAAATAATAATAACATGTTTTTCATTAAAAATTTAAAAGAAAAACACATTGAAAATAAATCAAAAAAAAAAAACTACAATTCCAAAAGTTCGGTTTGTTCGGTCGGTTTCGGTTGGAGCTAAAACCACCGAAATCCGACTCGAAAACCGTAATTAATTTCTGTTTTTAAACCGAACCGAACCGAAAACCGAATAAACCGAACCAATCGGTTCGGTTCGGTTCGGTTTTGCGGTTCGGTTCGGTTTTTTTAGTTTTATGCTTAGCCCTACCTGCCACCGTCCTCAGCACCAACATCACAACAACGTATACCAAGTACTGAACGAGACTAGGTCTTATGAACTCTGTCATCGCCGCACTCTAAGTATTCGATAAAAAACCCGAATGAGATCGGAATGAAGGATAATTTTGTCAAAAAAGAAGTAGCAAGCTTGTAGGATGTGGTGTTTAAGTCCAGTTGTGTGCCCATTTAGAATTTCCCTAATAATAAGTACAAGAGTAATTTGATTCTATTGGAGGGATCTTTATCATTTATGCTTAGACTTCATAATAATATCTGTAACTTAGCAAGCATAAATGTTTCACTTTTAGTTTCCAAAAATCCTTATTACTTTCCTTTTGTTCCAGTTGCCTCCAATATCTCATTATCATTTACGTAAATTATGTAAAAACAAATAAAATTTAAATATTCAAATTATTGCTTGCCCATTATGTTTATCTTTCATTATATTCAAAAAAAAATTGAAAATGTGGTGACCAATTAATACAAGTATACAACCATGGTTGGATCACTACAAATGTGTTAGAGTGAATCAATTCAACAAATGTGAGCATACTAACAAAGTACTTTGTGTAATAACCGTTAATTCTCATTGGACATAAATAAATAAATAAATACAATAATAAATATAACCTTTTACTTTCTATAACCTCTAAATCTTTAATATTCTATAACCCTTAATTCTCCATCATTTCAACAATGAAACTCTCATATTTAATTCTCAAAATTAAACCCTCCATGTTAATTTAAGACCTTTCAAATACTTAACTCCCAATTTTAATCCTATATAAACTTCTAAATCAAAACACATTTTACTCATTCATAAAAATCATTCTCTAAAATTTTCTCCTTAAAATTCTCTTCTCCTCTCACATCGCCGGAGCACCATTAAAGCCACCACTGGAGTCGCCACCATCGGAGCCACCACTTTACCCGAGATGAACGCATTTCTCCTCATCTTGAATTCTCACAGTTTTATCAAAAGGTTAGTAATAAACTTTTTTTTTCTTATTGGATTAACTATTGGATCTTAAAACTAGTTTACTTATTATCCAATAACCCTAATGACTTAATAATAATATCCACTATTTTATAAACCCAATAATTGATTAGAGATTTCATGCTTCCTTTTGTTTAATTTTATTATATTTTATTTCAATTGTATCTAAACTTCGTTCCAATAATTGAAAAGTCAAATTTTTGTTGAATTTTTCTATCGTAATTACTGAGTATTATTGTGGTAAATTTATTGAGGTTTTAGTATATTCAAACTAAATATGTTGCCGGTAACAATTACACGTGCTCGTATATCGGGAGCGGGGCGTGACACTTTGCCACAACTTATTAATGGTGAAATGCGGAGAAATTTCACCATTAAACTATATTATAGTAATTTAAATACACCATAAAGGCCCCAACAAATTTGAAAATGTTTTAAAAGTTGTAAATAAATTACATTTTTTTTTTCCTTTTTATTTGTTTCGTTCATTCTACAGAGACTATATCCTGATCTTGAACTGGTTACGAAAAGACATGAAAAGACATAAAATAGAGGGAAATAGAGTTCAAAATTTGTATCATAATTTTTTTTTTTTCCTTTTTACGAAAAGACATGAAAAGATAAATAAGGCTGTGTTTGGTTTGAAAGAAAATGAAAAAAAGAAAAAGAAATTAAAAAAAAACGAAAGAGAAAAAAAAAAGAAAAAGAAATGGAAATTGGTTTTTCTTTGATATTTGGTTAGTAAGAAAATATTCTCTTTTTTAAAAAAATTTCTCTTGGTAGATAACATTTTATTCCTTATTTTCTTTTATTTTCCTTCATTTTCTCTCAAACCAAACAGAGCCAAAACTGTTAGATTAATTTTTGTAATTAATCTATAATTTGGGGTCACACATGTATACAATTAAAATGTGTGTGCTATCATTTAATTAAACCAAGTCTAAATTTTGTGATCTAATTAATAATTGATTAATTGGCTTAAAATGTATAATAGTCATCAGATTATTGTGTAGATACCATTAGATAATTATTACTTCTATGAGGGGCAGAAGGGTAATTATGGTAAAAATTATAAATACCCTAGCAGTTTATAATTAGGGTTATGGTCTCCGTTCTACCATGACGGATTCTGATTTCTCAAAATCCTCTCAAAGAGAATTCTAAGGAAGGATCTGGTAGTTAGAATTGGAAGACCACAACGCAAGGGTTCTCTTCCCGCAAGATTTCTACATCAATAGATTCCACTTTTAATTTTGTACTCATGGTATTAATCAGGAGATTCAAGAATATACAAAATTATTTTTTTTATTTCGGATTTATCAATTGGTAAATTATTTCTATTACGGATTCCAACAGCACTTACCACAATTTATTATTATTATCTATTTAGTTAAGATAATCTATCTTCATCCAAAGACCATGTTCAAATCCTACCAAATTAGTCAGGGTTTAAAAGTTTGGATGCAAACATTTTGGTGTTTTTCTTAATGATAATATGGAGAGACATTGAGATGCTCAGCATGACTTGGGGGAAATTCTATTTGCGCAAGGCAATTTACTCTTAGCGTTCTGATTTCTCTTTACACCAAACTCATATTTTGAAATACTGCCATTGTACTTTCTGTGCCCAATTTTTTTTTCCAAAAATACCCTTTCTCTTTTTCTCTAACTCCTCACCCGTCCAATTTCATTTAGCAAAAAAATATTTTGGTCGGGTATTAATACCCGACCAAAAAACATGCTGGTCCGGTATTAATACCCGACCAGCAAGCGAAGTCTCAAAAAAAACTAATTAACGATAAATTTCAAACAAATACGTATAAAATCTAAAAAAAAATTCAAATCGTATCTTAGATTTGTTCTCTGACATCAATTGCATATTGAAATTTTCCATTTGCATAAAAAAACTAAAATGCAAATTCCAAACTCAAATTTCACTTGTCACGGTGAAATCGAAGAATTTAAAATTCTTCTAATATTTTCAGGAACGTTAATGTAAAAAATTTTAAGGGGTCAAGAAATTAGATAGATGATTTTGTAGGAGATGTGTTTTTATTAAATACCAAAAAAAAATCATTTTTAAGGTTTTAGAGAGAAAATAGAGGAGAAAGATGAGTCGTAGTTCCAATAAAAAGTCTTAGTTTGGAATTTATAAGGGTAACTTAGTCCAAAAAATAATGACAAACTTGTAATTATTTATAAGTTTTAAAAGCGTACGTCAAGAGTAAAATGGCGTGTGCAAATAGAATTTCCCATGACTTGGTTGCCGCAAACCTGTCTAAATTTACATTAATAGCCCCAGAGACCGTAATTCCTTCCTCAGTGCACTAATGTAAATAAACTTCATATCAGTAACCTCCAACATATCAATTCGCGAACAACAACAATAATAATTGTACTAGCAGTAGTAATAATAATAATATAACCAATGTTCCATGAAATATAACGACAATAATTTCAAATGTTCAGTTCATGGTATGCTCAGTGGCTAAGTATTTCCCTTCTGAATGAGAATTATAGTGATTTTAGTTGACTGAGAATTATAAGGGAATTTCTAGATGGGCACAGTTTTTTTTCCTAGTGAGCCCACTTTTCTTAGTGAGCCCATCCTCTCTTTTAAAAAGAGAGGATTTTCCTAGTTAGCACACCAAAATTCCTAACCTACCATCCTCTCTCTCTCTCTCCGATTTCTGATGCTGCTGCTGCTTCTTCTTCTTCTTCATCGTCTTCTTCTTCTTCGTCGTCTTCTTCTTCTTCTTCTTCAACGTCTTCTTCTTCTTCTTCATCTTCTCAATTTCACACTCTCTCTATCTTTGAGAGAAAACGAAAATTTCTAGAAGCTCCCCAACTGTATCGCCATCCCCTTCCCCCTCCCTAATCAGATCCAGCCATCCAGGACTGTTATAGTGATAGTGATTTTAGTTGACTGAGAATTATAAGCGTGAGCAAAAACTACAGTATACCGTGCCGTTTTGCCATAAATTACATGCGAAAGAATATTTTTAAGTGTAATCATTATATTAATTAAAAGGGGTTTTTACATATATGTCCCTTACATCTATAAAAATTAGAATTTAGTCACTCAAATCTTCATATTTATAATTTAGTCTCCAAATTCTTTAAATTGCAACAATTTAGTCTCCCAACCATATTTTTTGTCCGAATTTCCTTATATACCTGAGTTACTTCACTTTACTCCTCCCTTTCCTCTTCCTCCTATCCTCCTTTTCTTATTAGGTTCCCTTCTTCATTCTTCTTCCCTTTCTTTCCTCTTCTTATTAGGTTTTCCTGAGTTACTTCACTTTAGAGATAAACTTAGAGGGAAGAGAGAGAAGAGAAAAATAGAGAGGGGAATCCAATAAGAAGAGAAAGAGAGAAGGAATAGGAAAAGAAAAACTAAAGTGAAGTAACTCATAGCATAATAGGAAATTCGGACCAAAAATATGGCTGGGAGACTAAATTGTAGTAAGTTAAAGGATTTAGAGGGACTAAATTATAAATATGAAGATTTAGGGGACTAAATTATAATTTTTAAATATGTAAGGGACATATATGTAAAAACACCTAATTAAAAATGTTCAAAATAACTTGACAATATTAAACTTATGAGAAACAGGATTACTATAAATGAATACAGGTAAACTCTTAAAGTAATTGTAGCTAATTAATTATAAATTATTTTAAACCTTGGTTTTGCTATGAAAATTTTCAAGGTATGGTCAGCTTAATCTTATATGCTTTTCACTTTTGAAGACGAACAAAAATTATTTTTATAGAAGACCCTTTCAAATGTGTGATCAAATACTAAGATGGAAGCAAAATAGCTAACTTTACACCGTGGAAATAGGAATGGTAATGGACGGGTCCATAGGCTATTTTTTGGTCCGTTCTATACAAAATTTTGAATTAAAAATAAAAAATTTATTTTTTTAATTCAAAAATTTGTATAAGAAGAGCTAAATTTGACTGGTCCATTACCATCTTACGTGGAAAGTACTAGTGGGCCTTGGCCCATACTCGGCACGATCTACAGCAGCCCCTTTATCCTGCATCCTAACAGAAGAACACCAATCCTGGGCCCACCCATTGGGTCCACACACACACCGCGTAGCTCTCTCCCTTCTACCTTGAATTGGCTCCCAAAAAGAAAAAGAAAAAGAAAAAGAAAAAGCCATTTGTGAAGCCGTCGACATTCTTCTAGGGTAATTCTAAACGCGCTTGGTGAGTCCCAATTTTTCAACGAGCTCTATGAGAATTTAAAATAAGAATATTTTTTTGTTAGTGAACCCATTTTTTCTTCTCCTGTTTACAAAGAATTAATTACAGTCAAATCCCATGTAGTATTAGGGATGTGTAACTTGATAGCTCTAAAATTTGAAACTCTCAAAAAACCTCCTGAACTGATTCGACATATTTCACTTTATTGTGAAAACCAATCCTATAATTTCTGGTCCTGCAGTTTCCACATTTGATGTAATATCCCAAATTTCGAGCTACCTGTATTACTCTCTTGAAACCAGTGGTGCCGAATAAGTCCACCGAAGTCGATTTTGGACACCGAGTTAACTTTCGACTAACATGACTTTAAATCCACAAACCCAAATAACATTCGGTCTTAGCGATTATTAGTTTTGTAATATTTAGGATTTTTAGAGATTTTTCTTACGAGACCGAAAAATACTCCCAAAATTGCGAATTTAATAATATTAAAATCATTCTTCCAATTACTTCGGAATTTCGATTCATTTATCCCGGACATCGAAACAACAAACGGATAATTTTGTAGTGTTCCTCTCGTCGAGCACTACGTCCTACATAAATTTGATAGTATTTGGATAATATTACACAAAACCAAAATTATTAAATTATTAAATAAATAAATAAATAAATAAAAATAAAATAAATGTTGTGTTGGTGAAGGAGTGTTGTGCTGTCGGGACCAAGAGTGAGTGGCAGAAAAAAATTTGAGGTGTCAGGTGGGGGATGAGGGAGGTGTCATAAAGATGATGAAGAGTGAGAATATATATATATATATATATATATGAGAGAGAAGAAAATTAAATCTGCTCACTCACTCCCTCCCCTCTCGGCAACTCTCTCTTCACTCACTCCCTCTCCTCTCGGCAACTCTCTCCTCCTCTCGGCCAAATATCATCAACAGAGAAAGAAAAAAAAAAAAAAAAAAAAAAAAACCGGAAATATCAAACTGAATCGAAAATTCGAACCAAATATTTGAGATCACGACAAGTAATACTGCTATTTTTATTATTTTATTTATATTTATTTCCGTTCGTTATTTATATTTATATACGTAAATTATTTTTTTTTAAAAATACTTGGTTCATATTTGGTATCATTAACTGATATTGAGAACTAAAGCAAATTATTAGGTCAATTTTAATATATATAAATATTATTACATTTACTTATTTTAGAAAAAAAAATGAAAAAAAAATATACGTATGAATATAACATACGTGATTTCACATTCATGCAAAAATGAAAAAAAAAAGGTTACATGCAAAATAATAATAATAATAATAATAATAATAATAATAATAATTTTGTGTTGGGCCGGATTGAAAAATAAAAGGAAAAAAAGTTGCATGGGCCCGACTGACCATGGGCCGAAGAAGAAGTAAAAAAAAAACGGAAATGGAAAATTGGGCCTGGCCCAACCCATAAGAAAAGGAAAAAAATTAAGGGTACTGGGCCTGGCCCAGTCCAGAAGGAAAAAAAAAAAAAACAAAAGACAACGAAAAGAAAAGAAAATAGTTAACTGGGCCTGACCGGGCCAAAGAAAATAACGAAAAAAGAAAAAGAAAAAGAAAAAGAGAGAGTTCATGGGCTTGGGCTGCAGAAAAAAAAAAGAAAATATAAAACTGGCCTTAATGGACTTGGGCTGGGAAAAAAGAAAAATAAAAATAATAATAACAGTGGGCTCGGCCCAGTCTTGAAAACAAATATATATAAAATAAAAATAAAATAGAAGAAGGAAGAAATGGGTTTGGGCTAGGAAAGAAAAAGACATAAAAGTAACAATAACAGTAGGCTCGGGCCTTACAAAAAAGAAAAAAAAAAAAAATAAAATATAAATGAGAATTTAGTGGAATTGGGCTTTGGCTTAGTTTGAATTAATTGGAAATAATTAATAGGTAGAAATTAGTATTACATACTTCACTTGATTCCCAAATTGGGTTATTAATTGACACTGAGAATGAAATTAAATTATTATAATATTCTTGATGATATGCATTGTAGTACAATTGTGCACTAATATCTATCATGCTACAAGTCATGTGCCTTAATATTACAAATTATGTGTATTAATATATCATGTGTTAATTTATCATGCTACAAGTCTTGTGTTTTACATGTTACGAGTTTTGATATTACAAGTCATGTGTTTTACATGCCACGTGCTTTGATATTACAAGTCATGTGTTTTAATATTACAGATCATTATTTATGATACTACATGTCATGTACAGTCATGGAAATGTAAGAATGTTATCATGAATTGAAAAACAATTAAAGAAGAATTACAAAATTTTCATGTACATAATTAATTATGAACACGGGATGGGAGAAACTATATGATAGATAAGAGCCTTGCCGTATAAGGATTGATTGTATTGTTAGGACCAGGATTCTTTTACTGCAGCGGCCTGGGTGATTACTGGATCACCAATTGATATCTACCCAGAGTGGTAAGTCCGTACTGTAATACAGTACGGAACGTGATTGAGTGCCTAGCGGCATGTCATGGTTCAGCGCCATGAATATTGGGGCCGGGTCCCGGGTATGCACGGGCACTTATACGACAATGGAGAATAGCGCTATCTTATCCATTAATATAGTTTCAAATTTTAAATTGGACGATGACCGAGACCAATAGAATATATGATTAAATAGATAGAGTAGTTATTGTCATGTTTATTTATTTATGCATTTATTTATATTTGCCTCCATGTTAATTTATATGTTGCCTTCATGTTACTTTTTATGCACACAAACAACACTGATATAAACATGCTCATGCACACTGATATTCCTGTACTATGATAGTACACAATTCCTATTTTAAATGTATTACTTGCCGGGTTTAATCCCCTGGGTTTTGAACCCAGATTTGGAACGTGAAGAAGGGGATCTAGCCCCAGTTGAAGACCCGTACTTCGTTGGACAGATCGAGTGACAATAGGCAAGCGAAGTACTATCTCGGGAGTCTTTGTATATTTTGTTTATATTTCTTTTTGTCTGGGCACTGCTTTTCTCTTCGACTCTTTTGTGTTCATATTTAAAGCAGTGTGTCATTTTATGTAATGAACTCTTTGTATAAATGAAATCATTTCAGTTTCAGACATGTTATTTATTCATCTGATTGTGGCAGTAGTTACGGTTATTCCAAGATCCTGTGACTATTGGGTTGTCTAGTGCAAGTAATAAGTAACGTCCTCCGTTTAGGGAAGCAGCTGAAAAACGGGGGCGTTACACTTGACAAAAAAAACTAGGGCGTATCGCTTAAATTATTGGCCCAGTACTGGATGTTGTTTTTCCCCCGAGCAACATGCCTAATATTTATAACGCTTTGGTAGTTAAAGGTCGAGATATTGTTGGTCAACAAATGAATATGACTTGCGAGTTACAACAATTATTAGGAAATAATCGAGTTAGAGCTATAGCTATGAGTGCTACAGATGGTCTGACGAGAGGGATGGAAGTGATTGACACGGGAGCTCCTCTAAGTGTTCCGGTCGGCGGGGCTACTCTCGGGCGAATTTTCAATGTTCTTGGAGAGCCTGTTGATGAGAATTAGTTATTTTCACTCTCCTTTTTTTTTATTAAAGTGCACTTTTATCCCTCAAATTCATATTCTACCCTCATCCCTCCCTTTAATTAGCACACTCTCTCTCTATCCCTCTCTCTTAGTCACTCACGCTTTCTCTCTGACTGAGAGAGAGGGAGAGAGAGAGAGAGAGAGGCGTGCTAGTTAAAGGGAGGGATGAAAGTAGAATAGGAATTTGTGAGACAGGAGTGCAATTTAGTAAAAAAGGAGAGTGAAAAAAACTAACTCTCACTAACAGTGTTAACAGTTCAGAAGGTTTTTTTGAGAGTTTCAAACTTCAGAGATGTTAAGTTACACACCCTAATACTACAGGGGGTCTAACTGTAATTAACCCTCTTACAAATTGTAATATTCCTTTCCTCCTTCTCTAACAGCAACAGCGGCGGGCGTCAGTAGCAGCGACAGCAGCACCAACTGCCTGCTTTCGCAATGGCGGCAGCAACAGCAAACCGTTGCAACATCGGCGACAGCATGGAAGCGATACCAGAGAAGAAAATGGGGTTGGGAGTTTTTTTGTTAAAAAATTAATGAAAAATTTGTAATTATTTTCACTAAGAAAAAGATGGGGGCGTACTTAGAATTACGGGAGTTTCTAGATGGGCACAGCATATTTCCTAGTGAGCCCACTTAAAAGATCGATTTATTTATCACTTTGCCATTATTTTTTTTGGGTCAAAAATGCCCTAGAAAATAAAATCTCTGGCCTCCTGATCCGGGCTAGCCTACCCAAATCAGTTTGGTTGATTCGGGGCTGATAGCCCGGATCAACCAATAAGATCCGGGCTAGAGCCAGAAATCTAGAACCCTGATCCGGGCTAGCCAGCCCGGATTAAGCCTTCCCATCCGGGCTAGCAGCCCCGGACAGAGAGCACAGGTCCGGACTGGTTAGCCCGGATCAGAGGGTGAGCGAGAATAAGTAAAAAAGATTAAACTCCCATGTCATACCCATGGTACTGACCAGAGTTTGATCCCTGGATGCACAATTTTTATTTCTTCTCTTTTATCACCATTACTTGTTATTGCCTTTTCCCACTAGACTATACTCTTTGATGCAGAAATGAAAGTAAACATTGCTTGTTATTGTTCCCACTAGAGTATACTCTTTGATGCAGAAACGAAAGTAAACAAAAATCTCAAACATGTATTAAACAAAAAAGTGAATAAAAAATATATGACATGTGTCCAATAAGAGCCCGAGAAGTGCCCAAATTTTGAAAGTAATTACGGATTGCCAAAGAAGTTTGCATCCAGCACTTATCCAACATGGACAAAGCTTAATGACAGAAGTGTCATTGCTATTTATTTATCCCGAACCAAAGCGTCAAAATTCTCATTCATAATTCTTTGAAGATTTTTTCTCAAAATTTTATTTACTTTTAATAGAAAAAGTAAAGATGAAGAAACAGTAGCTGTAATCCAAGTTCCCGAAAGAAATCAAATTTAGGTATTTGTTACTTCAAAATGAAAGTAAGAAAGACAAATAAACATGGAAGGGAACGAAAAACATGTAATTCTCATTTCTGGATATAATGGTATAAACATGCCCGCGCACAAAGCACCGCTAACAACACAGACATGGAGAAGAAAGGAAAAGAAAACCAAAAAATAATAATAAAGAAGGAAAGAAGACTAAAGGATAGGTATCTTTGTCCTTCTTGAATGGTGTATTCACTTTAAATATATCTTTAATTTACAAATTATAAATAATTCTACATTCTAAAATTATTATCATCATTACAAGCTTCATATTTCTAGTATTTTGATCCACCAGTAACGAGATGAGACAAAGAAAATTGCAAAACGCTCGAACACCATCCGAAACCATATTCTCAAAGAGCTGGCAAGTTTCACTCAGCTTCCTAACCTTTATAAACCCATCCAGCTAATTGTTATAGATCACGGTATCAGCCCAAATACCATTATACTCCATCTCCCGAAACACCCGGCTCGCTTCCTCCACCAAGTACGTCTTGGCACACCCTTGGATTAGCATCCGGAACAGTCCTAGTGCAGCGCCTAGTATCCCCCAGCACCAAAACGCATGTATCAGCATGTTGTAACCGCGGCGATCAAACCGAAAGTTTCTCTTAGACAATTCGTCGAACAGGTCGCGGAAGTCCTCCTGCATGCCGGCTCTGCGGAGTGCGACGAGCAGGCGAGTGCAGGTGGCAGCGTCCGGGTGGTGATGCGTCGACGACTGGAGCGTTTTCATGAATATGGAGAGGGCGAAGGGGAGCTGGGACTTGTCGATGAGCGCGAGGACGATGGAGCTGTAGGTTTGGGGAGTGAGAATGGCGCCAGAGTTTTGCTGCGCAATGTCGAGGGCGACGAGGGCGTCGTCGAAGCAGGAGTGGCGAAGGAGGGAGTTGAGAACGGCGGCGAATGTGATGGGATCGAGGGAGCGGGAGGGGATGGCGAGGCAAAGGGCGGGGAAGAAGTGGTCGATGTAGTTGGAGCGGGCAAGTGATCGGAGGAGGACGGAGGGGGCTGAGAAGAGGAGGGGGGAGGGAGATAATGGTGACATGACATGGAGGAAGAAGGAGAGCTTGGTGGAGGGAAAGATGGAGGGGTGGCACAGGAGATGGAGGAGGACAGAGGAGGAGAGAGAGGGAGAAAGGGATTTAGAGAGGAGGAGATGGTGCAGGTAATTCGGGTATATAGGCGTGCTCACTAGGAAAAACTAGGGTTTTTTAAAAGGAACGGTGTGCGCACTAGGAAAAGTGGGCTCACTAGAAAAAAACACTGTGCCCATCTAGAAATTCCCAGAACTACTCGTCTCCTGGTCAAAATATCCCCTAACAGAACGGTTCGCATCCCTCACCACCCGGTGACCACACCCCACAACATCAAGATCTCCACATACATTCATCTCCTCCATTTTAAATTCACCCCAAAAAAAAACAAAATTAAAAAAATTAAAAAAATGGCATCTCAAAAAGCTCTCCTCCTCGTTGCCGCTCTCCTCTCCTTCTCCACCTCCGCCCTCTCCATCGGCGTCAACTACGGCGCCCTCGCCGACAACCTCCCGCCACCTCCGCAGGTCGCCGACTTCCTCAAAACCCGCACCACCATCGACCGCGTCAAGCTCTTCGACTGCAACCCCGCCTTCATCCGCGCCTTCGCCGGCACCGGCATCTCCGTCGCCATCACATCCCCCAACGGCGGCATCCCAGCCCTCTCCACCCCCAGCGGCGCTCGCTCTTGGGTCCAAGCCAACGTCCTCCCCTTCGTCCCCGCCACCAACATCACCCTCGTCCTCATCGGCAACGAGATCATGCTCTCCAACGACCGCAACCTCATCGCCCGCCTCGTCCCCGCGATGCGGGCAGTCAAATCGGCCCTCGACGAAGCCGGCCACCCTGAGATCCGCGTGTCCACGCCTCACGCCCTCGGCATCGTTTCCTCCGCCGAGCCTCCGTCGTCTGCTCATTTTCGTCGGGGTTACGACAGGGCAGTCTTTATTCCTATGCTTCACTTCCATCGGGACACCAAGACGCCGTTCGTCGTCAACCCGTACCCTTACTTCGGATACAACGGCGACACCGTCAACTACGCCACTTTCAGGAGCAACCCAGGGACTTTTGATCCAGTCACTAAGATCACCTACACCAACATGTTCGAGGCTCAGATGGATGCGGTCTACACGGCGATGAACAAGGTCGGGTTCGGGGACGTGGAAATAGCTGTGGGCGAGACCGGGTGGCCGACCCAGGCCGAGCCGGGCCAGGCCGGAGTGAGCGCGGCCGACGCGGAGGCGTACAACCGGAACTTGATTCGGGTGGTGGGTTCGGGGAGAGGGACGCCGCTGATGCCGAACCGGAGGTTCGAGACATACTTGTTTGCGCTGTTTAATGAGAATCAGAAGCCTGGGCCGATCGCCGAGCGGAACTGGGGGCTGTTCAGGCCGGACTTCTCCCCGGTCTATGACGCCGGCGTGCTTCGCGGCGGTCAGGTGAGTCGTGTTTTAGTATGACGTTTTTGGGTCTCTGGTTTGGATGAATTTACGGGGGTGCCATGGGATGTTGGTGGGCCCTATTTGCACGTTCTGCGATGAAAATGGAGGGTGGGGAAGGGCTGTAATTATGTGGTAGATA
Organism: Dracaena cambodiana; assembly: GCA_036321105.1. NCBI lineage: Eukaryota > Viridiplantae > Streptophyta > Magnoliopsida > Asparagales > Asparagaceae > Dracaena > Dracaena cambodiana. The sequence goes on along the minus strand of JAYEPQ010000001.1, from coordinate 1,825,337 downwards.
GTGGGCGTTTGGATTCTTCTGAGTTTATGTATTTTTTTGTTTGGGAAGGGGTGGGGGTTCTAAATGAGCACACCACGTGTCCAGTGCGCACTTTTTTTTTACTCGGAATTAGTCCCAACGTTGTTCAAATTATTAGGAATTAGTCACCTAATGATATTAACAGTATTAACAGATTAATTTCACGACAAAATAAAAATAAAGTCACGAAATAAAATAGCAAATTTGTAATTTTTTACATCATTATGAGTTGTGCTCACTGGGACAACTGGTGTGCTCCTTCTTAAATTCCCTCGGTTGTGGGGGAATTTCTAAATGAGCACACACCGGAGCACACGATGTAAAAACGGTTCAGAAACTAATTTCCATCCATCCATCCGCTTGGAAGGTGTTCAGAAACTAATTCTGACATAGAAAGGTGTGCTGACTAAGTAAAACTAGTAGCGTGTCATTTAGAAATCCCCTTGTTTATGTGGTTCCTTCTGTGCACTTGGTCATATAAAAAAATTAATTGTCAGGTGGAAACATGTGGCCATATAAAAAATTAATTGTCAGGTGGAACTGGATTCCGACACTTTAATTGGCCGGTTGAGATAATTAGCACCTAATTAACAGTGGCTAATTAAGATTTTAGTATGCCTAGCTGTCATCTATTCAAAACATACGAAGAGTCTAAACACTACTTATGTCACTCTTTAGTGTTCGCTGCCTTTGCATTACTTTATTCGTAAATTTTAGTTGCTTTTCTCAGAAAACTCGAGTATTCAAAGGGAAATCCTCTTGCTAAGTAAGCACTTTATATTGGAAAAAGAGTGTTTTACTAAGTGAGCCCATCTAAATTTTCATAGAGCTCAAATCCGGTTCGTGTTTGCCTTAGCCGTTATATTCGTTCTGCAGGCCGAGCAATACTGGTTTGGGTATTAATACCCGAACGAAATTCGATACTTGCAAAATTGTTGCCAAAAATTTTTTCTGAAAAACACAAGAAATTTTGTTTGAAAAGTTAGGGAAAAGGTTAGCTCATATCGTCGAACAACGAATCCTCTAATTCTCTAGCTAGTATTTAGAGATAAAAGAAACTAGAGATAGATTTGGAGTTGAGGTTTAGGATTTTTTGAATTTTTTTCATTAGGGTAGCTCTTATTTGAAGGAAGACAAGTAAGTAACTCATTGCAAAAATTTGAAGTTTTTAAGTGGGCTCACTTAGCAAAAAATGAGCGCATTTCCCATATTCAAATGCACCTCCTTTGCTTGCACAGGGCGAAGCTATCCGTTATCGCTTTTCTCTGATACCATAACGGAATACTCAAATGCACCTCCTCTAGGAGAAAAATTTGTTTGGATTTTCTTAATTTTCTAGAATTTTTATTTCTCTTAATTCTTAGAACTTCTCTGTAAAAAGAGAAGGTGGGGTTGGTTGTTAAACCATCTAACCATCTCTTATTTAAGGAGGAGCATAACTCATAAAATTAAACCCACAATTATCTTTCTGACTATTTTCCTCTGCTCTCATTTTTTTCTTCTCTAAAAGATTTAAATATATGAATTGACAATCTTTTACAGCGACCACCTGTTTCTCTATCCCTACCCACTCTTCTGGCGATCTTCCTTGCCTATGCAATCCGATTTCGACGAAAATATTAACTTTTACTCCTATTTCTTTGCTTCTTTTATTTTTCCTGAAACATTGGGTTTTCACAAAAAAAAAAAAAACTGGGATTTTTATCTCCTTATTAATTTGCTTGATTAGTTTATGATTTGGTTATTTGATAAATGAAATCAATAAAGTTGGATGGATATTTTGAATATACTATCGTCACCATTCTTATAAGATTATAATAAGTACTTTTACTTAATTTTTCTTTAATTATTAAATTTTCTCAGTATTTGTACATAACATATTGTCATTATTTTTAATGTCATAGTGTCCTTTAATGTTAATATCTTAACATATTGTCATTATAATCATATTAATGTAAATTACTGTAACATATAAGAAGAATCCTAAATATTTGTGCGGTTTCCCACTGGTACCTATCTATACAATTTTCTAGTAGGAGTGAGAATGGATAGTTTCAAAGCCCACTAAATTCGTTATTTTTATTTTTCTTGAATTTAAAGAATATTTATTTTTAATTTAAAACTTTAAATAGGACATATCAAAAACTGTTCCTTAAACCTATCCATTCTCGTCTCTCTTTAAGAGTCACATAATTTCTTAAATTTCTTCAAAATTGAAACTTTATGCTTTTTTTTTTTTTTTGGGTAGTTAAACCTTTTGTACAATTGTCAATGAAATTTTGTGTTTAATTATGTTTTTCATCATCATTCTTCTAAAATTTGGGCAGCCAGTGGATCCGATGCCAGTGCCAGCACCCGCAACGGGCTCAGGGGGCAAATGGTGCGTGCCGAGGCCAAACGTGAGCCCTGCGCAGCTGCAATCAAACATCGACTACATTTGCAGCACAGGGTTGGTCGACTGCACGCAGATTCAGAACGGCGGGTCGTGCTTCGAGCCCAACACGCTCCAGAACCACGCAGCGTACGCGATGAACGCTTACTACCAGGCCGCGGGGCGCAACACCTACGACTGCGATTTCTCGCGGACCGGCGCTCTGACTGCCTCTGATCCAAGCACTGGGGCATGCAAGTTTGCTACTTGAGAACTGGACCATGCACAACCTCTTAATTTATTAACTTTTAATCAGTTCTCGTAAGTTATGTTTGCTAGCTAGCTTAAGTTATTGCTCTCGTGTGTCCTTGTTCGGGCATTGCTCAGTGTGCGTGTTGCCGACTTGATTGTTGATGGAACGAGAATGGACGTGTGTACTAACTAATTTTTTATCTATTCTATTTAAAAATTAATTTTTTTTAAAAAACTAATTTTTTTTATTTTAACTTTTGAAAGAGATGGACTAAAAAGGGAATTTCTAGATGGGCACAAGATTTTTCCTAGTGAGCCCACTTTACCTAGTGCGCACGCTTTTACTTATCAAAAACCTCATTTTTTTCCTAGTGAGCACACCTATTTCCCAAATTGCCCTCGCCATCTTCCTCTCTTTCTCTCCCACCGTTCCCAAACAAAACCTATTCCTCTCTCTCGCCGACTTCCTCTCTCTCTCTCTTTCTCGCCGACTTCCCCTCTCTTTCTGTCGCCGACTTCCCCCCTCTCTCTCTCGCCGGCTGCCCCCCTCTCTCTCGCCGGCTTCCCCCCTCTCTCTCTCGCCGGCTGCCCCTCTCTCTCTCGCCGACTTCCCCTCTCTCTCTCTCACCGACTTTCCCCCCTCTCTCTCTCGGGTGCGGCCGATATACCTGGCTTCCTCTCTCTCTCACCGACGCTCGCGGACTATCACCGATCGGTGACACTCGAGCGCTCTCCCCCTGACGTGCTGTCGCCGACGCTTTGTCCCCGAGTGCAGGAGGTTTAAGGAGTAAGGTATTTGCTATTTAAATTTAATCAATTTTTTTTATGGATTATGATTTTAGATTGTTTTTGATTTGTTGTTGTTGTTGTTTAATTTTTTTTATTTTGGTGGTTTGTTGGTTTAATTTTTTTTTAATTTTTAATTTTTTTTTGTTTGTATTATGATTTTAGACTGTTTGTATTGTTGCTTGATAATGTCGTAGAATTAAGTTTAATATTTTTATAGTCCAGCTTTTGATCTTGACCATTTCTGAATACATGGGAAATTTGTGAAAATGGAGGCTTATCTTAAAAGGTACTGCAAGGTTCTTAATGCAGATGTTCTGAGTTATCCCCTGAGCATGACAACTTCTACAGGAGGGTGTGTTCTTTTAGTTATAACAACTCTTAGGTTAGGGTCTTAATGCTAACGCATGTGTTAATATGAACTCCTTTTGCTATTAATCAATTTGAAATATGGTTGTTTTGAGATAACAACCAATTATTTCCAGCAACAAATGTAATGAGCCCAAGCAAGTAACTACAATCACTTTGGTTTTCTTGAATGTCGGGAGATAATTGTTGAACCTTTATTTCTATAACCAATATTTTGTTACTAAGAAAACATATACTTTTCTATGGGTCAAAGTTATGTACCTATATGTAATGTCCTATATGCTTTATCCGTTGTTGTTGGATCTACCACAACTCACCGATGTTCTTATACTTAGCTCACTTATAATCTATCTTATATATATTTTTGTCATAATATATGCAGAGAATTCAAGAAGTTATAGCAATTATTGATCCCTTCTTAGAGCAAGGTGAGACCACAAGTAAGAGGCGTCCGAGTTTGCTCTATAATGCCCTCGTGAAGATAAAATCAGTTCTAACCGGGTACACGCAAACTGATATTGACACAGTATTACAGCCCGTTGCTGGATCCCCCACTGATCGTCCTACCTCTTCAAGACGCCGCCAACCCGCAAAGAAGCAACCCGCTCGGAAGTATCGAAGAATCTAGAATCTGTTGTTCTTTTTTAATATTAGTCGCAAAGTCCAAAAAAAAGTTGTTAGTATGGAACAAAGATTCATTTTAGTTTGTCGTTCTTTTAAATTGAAGTTGTACTCAAGGAACATGGTTTATATATGAAGTTGTAGTTGACGTTGTTTTTAAAGGAGCCTCATCTTGTATATCGCAGCGCCAAACTACAATTTTAATGTTTTGAATGACTTTGTGTATATGTTCGAATCAATGATGCGTAGTTGGTGATATGTTTTGATAGCATGATATTGATGCGATGGACCGTTGTTGTTGGATACGCATTTTACACCTCATTTGGATAATCAGTGATATACCGTATCAATTTTAGCTAATTTTGCTGACATTTTATTTTGAAGTTTTGAATTACTTGTGTTTTTGTTGGATCAATGATGCGAAGTCGTTGATATGTTGGATAAATCTCGTTGGTGTTTGGACCAATGATGGCAAGTTGATGTTTGACATACCATATCCAAAAACAGAAGACTTTTAAAAACGAAGACTTTTAAAGTGGGCTCACTAGGAAATTTCTTGTGCCCATCTAGAAACTCCCCCTAATGCTAGTTAAAAGAAGCGAGAAAATATATAAAACAGAAGAGAAGCATGAAAACTTATGTTGACAACAACGACGGTTGTATTTTATTTACCAACTCAAAGCCCATAGAACAGCCTGAAGCCCATGCGAGAATCAAATTTTTTTCAAAAAAATTTCGAAAGCCTGAAGCACAGGTGTTACAAAAGTTAAATTAAAAAATCAGAAGGGAAGCTTTTATTAAAAACTATCAAAGCCAAGTTTCGATCCTGGGACCTGTGGATTATGAGCCCAACACGCTTCCGCTACGCCACTCTAACCATATTTGTGATTCGGGTTTACAGTGCCGGATCATATAGAAATGATCCGGGACTGTAAACCCGGATATAAAATTAGATATCCGGGGTGTCAAACCCGATTAGGAATTATTACAAAAATGAGCCAACTCCGTCCGGGCTATCCAGCCCGGACATATGTCCACTGTCCGGGCTATCCAGCCCGGACAGAGCATATATGTCCGGGCTGGATAGCCCGGACGGGATTCTCTGAAGGGTATTTTTGACCTAAAAATATAATGGCAAAGTTGTAAAAACGAAGACTTTTAAAGTGGGCTCACTAGGAGATTTCTTGTGCCCATCTAGAAACTCCCACTAAAAATTGAAACATAATATTTATTCTCTCTTTTTTTTTTTTTGTTGGAGGCTCTGTTTGGTTTCTTGAAAAACTTTCATGATATTTGTGAACAGTATATTTTTTTTATGGAAAGTTTTGTATTTGACACCGCAACTATAATATAAGAATGATATAAGAGTAAATGGAAAATTCATTGCTTATGTATCCTAATAAAATTATTACAAATGGCGCGGCCACTCAAAGGGACTGAGCAGGGTAAGGAACTTGAATTTACTGTTTTATCATAATATAAATTAGGTGATTGGAGTTTATTATGGTATTTATTATTATAAATAGTTAAGCAAAGTTATTTTATTATAAATTGTTAGAGTGAGTTACATAATTATAAATTATTATGGAAAGTCAAATTTTGATTGATTAGATATGAAATATGCACATAAATGTCATGTGAAATAATTATGTTAATCAATGACCATTTTGACTTGCTAAATAAAAGAATTAAGATTTTTTTTTCTAATTTTGAAAATAAGAAATTATTTTATAAAATAAGAATTTTAATTAAATTCAAAAGTTTATTTGACCGAACAAAAAACTAATTGACACGAATTAATTGAAAATTAAATAAGTTAAAGTACGATAAAGAAATAAGATTTAATACAAAATTCTTAAAAATAACAATTAGATAAAATGATCGACCTAGTTAGGGTTTCAACAAAAGCGACCCGGATTGGGGCTCGGGCCAGGGGTGGCTCGATCAACGGGCGGTGGGCTAAGCAACAGGTATAATTTTTTGGATATTTATAATTACATGTTTGCCATTAAATATCTAGGACATTAAGAAAAGTGGGGAAAAAAAGAAGAAGTAGAAGATGAAAATTTAAGACAAATTTAAATGTATTTCTTTTAGTCAGGCACGATATTATCCAGATTAAATTTCCATTTAGAATCGAAATTGGAGCCTCAAAACAAATTAGATAGAAATGATGCCATTAAAAATAAAGTTCATGGTTTACACAATTAGAAATGACATATATTTGTATCGGAGATCTCAGATATCATGACAACTATGGTTAAAACTAATTTGCTGTAGATCAAGTATAAGCTAAAAAAAATTGATAGAAAATTATTATTGTAATTAATAAAAATAGTTAACATTATTCTTTTCCTGATCAGTCTCTCTCACACATATTTTTTTTTTTACATCATTAATCAAATTGAATTTTCAAAAATTGAAGAGGAATGGTGTTACAATTAATTGCTAAATAAATACAATAAGATATTACCAAGAAATAAAATTGTGGATATATTTAGAAAATAGAAAATAAAATATACAAAATCAAGTAGTTAAGTTTACATCTTTACAATATCTTTTCAATCCGAACAAACCAAGATTGGTTAAATAGTCATTGATTAAGATTTGTTAAAGTTCATATATCCAAAAAATCGATGATTATTATGGGACTTAAAAATAAAATAAAAAAGAAAAAGGAAAAGAAAAAGAAAGAAAATATCATCAATTAAATCCTGGCCGTTGAATTCCAGATTAGTTAAATAGTGCCACTCAAGCTCCTTCCTTTGAGCGTCAGATCCAACGGTCAATAGATAGTCTTCCCTCTTAATTAATAAAACACAAAAAATAAAAAAGAGTGCCGTTTGAGTTTCAAACAAGCTCAAACAACGCTAACGCTGCCGTTAGCGACCGTTAGGAACCCTCCCCGGCTCTCCCTATAGCTAAACTTAACGGCGCCGTTACTGCCGCCGCCATCGTTTCTCTTTCCTTCTCTCTCGTTAAAATAAAAGGAAAAAAAAAAAATAAAAAAATTTTCCTATTTTTGTTATTCAACGGGCGAGTTTTCTTGAATTGGAGGGTTTCGAATGATCGATTCTCGCCGTCAGTTAACGGCCGGAGGTGAGTCGATTGCTTCTAGATCTTTCCTCGATTGCTTCGGTTTGTGGTGTCAAGATCTCAGTTCTTGAGTTCGCCACCGACGGTAACGGATCTTTTTCGACCGTTAGATGCTTCTGCTTCGATTCGCTCCGATTCCGATCTAAAACCCTACTAATTGGGGTTGCCGGTCGCGGCTGCTGAAAGTTGAGTTCTTTGGGGAACTGGAGACGAAAGTTATCTCAAAAAAGTTAGGATTTTTGAGGGTTTTATGGGGTTGTTGATGTGTTGTTGGTTGTGTTTAGGGATTTTACATGGGGTTTGAGATGGTGGAATTGATGGCGGCGGTGAAGATGGAGAGCAGCTGCGTGGAGAACAAGCAGTCGGCGACGACAAGCTCTTCGATGTCGGAGGGGAGCTACGGGTTCGCTGTGAGCCCGGTGGTGTCGTCTTCGCCTGCTCACAGGTAACGTTGATCTTATTGAACTTGAATTGGAAGGGGTTTTTGTGTAAAAATTCAATCTTCGTTGAGACTGTGATCATAACTTTTAGTTTAGAATGAGTTCCTACTAAATTAGGATTCCTTGTAAACTTGCTGGAGTGTAGAAACTTAGTGTCAGTTAAAATTTAATTTTTTTTGTGGATTGTGTTGAAGAACTACAGTTACTGGATTGATTATACTTCAAAATTTCAGTTTAAGTATCTTTCTTGATCACATTTTCCAATGCTGCTTTCAAGTCCAAGAGTATACTTTAATGAATTTGGAGTTGAAAATGGCATGCCAAATCTACTTAGGTGCTTAATTTAGTGAGTTTAGCTGGTCTTATGACTCTGGGTTGTTTATGGGCTGTATAAGTTATGTTACAAGCCTGCAATGGGTGCTGTTGGAGATAATGTCTAAGCTCAAATTTGGGAAGACACTATTTGATTTAAGTACCTCACGGTTTTTATTAATAAAAAGGCACAATTAATGTAGTGGAGATGAGCACTTGAAGTCAATGAATTCTTAAAGTTATCCTTTTTTCCATTTGAATCTTTGAAATTCTTTAAATAGCATTTAAATGTATAACTTGACACATTCTTATGGCAGTAGGCACACTAAGTTATTATGCTGAGAAAAAATTAAACCTTCTCTATTCAGGTCTATACTGGAACATTGTCTTTGTTAGATTAACACTACCATATTTATTTGTGTCTACCTCTAATCCTTGTTGCTTTATCAACTACCACTTCATCACCCCATGCATTGACATCTTGCATATATCCTTAACTACCAAACTGTTTTAACCTCATATTGTTGTCAAAGCTACAGCTAGCTTTTTTTAATGGAAGTACTCATTTCTTATCCTTTGGAGGTTGATTCCACTCATCCATCTTTTCATTTTAGGAACACCAAGTTTAGAACGTGATGTCATGTAAAAATTTCCATCGATTCCATGGGTATTCTAAAATTATTCAATAGTGTATAAGCACTTATCCACTATAACCGTTCCTCTTTCATGCTGCAAACAATATCCTCCTCAATCTATCATCATGACAAATGATTAGCCCCAAGTAGTTGAAATTATTACTTCTGGGTATTTCTTTGCCATCATTATAAATGTCAAGTATTAACTATGCCACAATTTCCGTAGTATTTCCACGGGCATATGATTCTATATCTTTTAAAGTTTTTCTTCATCCTTCTACTTGGGAAATTATCACTCCAATAGTCGGATCACCAAAACACTATAATCAGTGAGAAACATACATCACAGAGATCCTCCATAAGCTTTTCATTCAGGCGCATTGTCAGGACAAGTACATAAGCATTCTGTTTGAAGATTTATTGAGCTAGAAATTCTGCCTATTTAAACTTAGTATTGTGCATGATAGTGTTTGGGATCCCTATTTGGCATCATATGGAAAACGAAGTGATATATCTTTTGCAAAGTTAAGTTCCTTTCAAGATGGTTTATTTGTTTTTCTCTTAGTAAGATCACCAATTCCACTGTTGATTATTGCTAGCTGTCCATGTTGAGTATATCTATTGTATCTGAAAAAAAGGAAGAAATATGAGATCAGTTTCTCTATTTCAATTGTGCTGATCTGAGTATGATAGCATTGAAACTTACTAGGTCGGTAATGCCACCACAAAATTTGCAGCTTACAATCTAAAGTACCTTATAGAAGTTTTATTTAAGCTTGCTTTCTTGAGATACTCTTAGCTGTGAACATAATATAACAGAATAGCTTACCTAGCGGAAAATAACGTGTGATTTAGTCCTTACATAAGTCGTAGTGCATTTTTCTGTTCAGTAGCAACAAGATTATAACTTCTCGTGGACCTTGAATTTTGTTGAATTGGATAAAAGGAAGGCACTAGGTGAAAAGTGTATCTTCATTGACTTGTCCTGTAGATTATATCTTTTTCATCCTCCTTAGAGTACCAAAGTGTAGATAGCTTACCTAGAGGAAAATGACATGTGATTTTAGTCCTTACATAAGTCATAGTGCATTTTTCTGTTCAGTAGCAACAAGATTATAACTTCTCATGGACCTTGAATTTTGTTGAATTGGATAAAAGGAAGGCACTAGGTGAAGAGTGTATCTTCATTGACTTGTCCTGTAGATTATATCTTTTTCATCCTCCTTAGAGTACCAAAGTGTAAACCATCACAAAGAGAAATGGTCAGCATTTTTCATAGATCAAGAGATAGCCTTTGTTTACTAATTATATATGTACGTTATCTATGAGATTTATTTTGTTTATTTTCATGATGAACAGAACTTGCTTCTTCTTCTCACAAACAATATGAAAATAGCTTCCTTGAAGTATGAAAGAGCTGTTGATTGCCAAAACCGTGTTAGATACTTAGAATGCCACTGAAATGTTCTTACAGCATTCAATATTGTACCAGACTGTATAAATTATAATTATGTGTGAGAAATATTCAATCGTGTATGTGAGTTGTGTCCAAACAGTGTGATACCTGGCATTCATATGACATGGATACAATGTGAAGATGTGTGTATCCATGCCATTTGAAATTATCACTTAGGCCTTGTGTGGCTGCATGCATTACTCAGGGGTTATGCTATATCCCCTATTTACACCTGCAAAGCGTAGATACACCAACCAGTCGGAAAGACACAGTGCCTAGAACGGACTTACCAAGACAAAGGATAGTTGAGCGAAAAACCAGCCCATATAGTAGTAGATAAGCGCCGCAACACTCGATGCTTTTCGATTACAGTTTTGGAGTTGCACCTTATGCACAGTCTGAGAGTTGTGATGAAAGACGAAAAATTCCTAGATTAGGAAGGAAGTTAGCAAATGAGCGTCCCGCACCCTCATTCCGACGAAACTCCTCAACCATCACAAGAAAAAATTAATTGGACATTAACTGGCCGTTTTGATGTGTTACTAACCCCAATCTCAAGGTGGAGTTAGCCTGCACCTCAACCACTCAATTCAACTCACCATAATCTTAAAATGAAATTTACCAAGTTGTCCCTCTAATGTTTACTCTATCTACCTCACAGCCACTCTCTGGTCTTCTTCCTCTTAATTCACTCGCCTTAAAATTTTCATTTGAGAAAACTATTTTTCATTTTCTTGAGCCTAAAATTTGCTAATTGTAAATCCATTAACTTAATTAAGGTTAATCAATAAACTTAAATATTGTACCTACTAGATATACATGTACTGTAGTGTTAGTCATAGTTATAAAAGCGTGTTCTTGTCAATTTATAATGAAGTGATACAATATGATAGTTAACTCCATAACTCTTGCCAAACATGTGATGGAGTTGCTAATCCCTACTCCTCTCATAACTTCTGATCAAACAGCCAACTAGCCCATAATTTCCACACCTACTATAACCCCCTACAAAAACTCATCCACTAAAGGTGTCAAAATCCTGCAAAACATGGCCTTTAGTGTCTGAAAATGTCATATCCAGCACATGACATGAATGATGATGATTTCAAGGTATATGTATTCATATTAGGTTATTTGAAGATATGCAGCACTCCGTCGGAAACTAAAACAAATTGGATTGTACCTCATTCTGTCAGTTATTTGAAGTAAGAGAGCTATGTTTAAACACGAACCTTATCCTTGGATATCAATCTAAACTAGGAGCAAAATATTTCAACTAAAAACAGGAAAATTATTGAAACCTGTAGGTATCATTTATGCTAGAAAATAATTCAACTTATTTATTAGAATTCACGTGAAAGGGTTGCTATGGCATTTAGTTCCCCTATCAGGAATTGTTGGTGATTAATAATTTTAAAGAGTTAGGGCCTAACCCTAACTTTGTGCAAAGGGGTTGTTGGTTTATGGTTAAAATATTTTGATCCAGAAGAAAGAATCTGGTTCCTAATTTAAATGTTCATGGAAGTTGTTGCGTTACACATAATTTTATGCAGTAATTCTCTTGTCAGCACTTTAATCGAGAGAATCACCCATTATTAAGATAGAATCATCCATTTTAGCATGTAGCATGAGTGCATGACAAGTGATAGCCTTCAAGCTGCAGAGATTTCTTAATACAGAATCATCAGAAGATCACTTATTCTAGAAAAATAGTTTCTCCTTCATGTCACCTTTTGTCAAAAATAATCCATTTAGATTCCATTTACACCATACTCGAGTGGCAGTGATTGATCTTCTTGAATTTTTTTTTTTTTTTTTTTTTGAAATCTAGCTCCATCTAATGATAATCTAAATCCTTCCACAGACAACTGGTTGCAACAAAAAAAAAAAAAAACACTTTCCTTGTTCCTTAACCTGCACTCTGCTAGTTCTTTTCAAGCACAATAGCTATTAAGGCCTGTCTATAGCAAAGTGTAATATCCAGCTAACATTAGTATAATTATATAACATGTTACTCTATATTCTAATCATTCTTGACTCGACCTTAAATTTAGGAGAACAACTGGGCCTGTAAGGCGTGCTAAGGGCGGCTGGACACCTCAAGAGGTAAGCAAATTTTATACTTCATGTGTATAGACAAACCTTTTCAATTTGTCACTGAGTAAAGCTTCGGTGGAGATGAGTGTGGCAAAACACCCATGGATACATAATATATTCTTTTATTTTTGCTACATGTGCGATGGCTGTTAGCTTTTGAAATTTCTTTAAACTAAGTTATAGCATAAAGCAAAGTAATTTCTTTCTAATAGCGTTATCAGTTAGTAACTTTGCTGATTTATTTCTAAGGATGAGACATTAAGACATGCCGTAAAAGCTTACAAGGGAAGGTGTTGGAAGAAAATAGGTTTCCATCTATCCTTGCTCTGATCTATTGCCTGATTGTTTTGCTTCTGGAAGACAATTTATCATGTAATATTTCAT
>JAYEPQ010000001.1:0-5000 GCA_036321105.1 Dracaena cambodiana | reverse complement strand
TTAGGGTTAGGGTTAGGGTTAGGGTTAGGGTTAGGGTTAGGGTTAGGGTTAGGGTTAGGGTTAGGGTTAGGGTTAGGGTTAGGGTTAGGGTTAGGGTTAGGGTTAGGGTTAGGGTTAGGGTTAGGGTTAGGGTTAGGGTTAGGGTTAGGGTTAGGGTTAGGGTTAGGGTTAGGGTTAGGGTTAGGGTTAGGGTTAGGGTTAGGGTTAGGGTTAGGGTTAGGGTTAGGGTTAGGGTTAGGGTTAGGGTTAGGGTTAGGGTTAGGGTTAGGGTTAGGGTTAGGGTTAGGGTTAGGGTTAGGGTTAGGGTTAGGGTTAGGGTTAGGGTTAGGGTTAGGGTTAGGGTTAGGGTTAGGGTTAGGGTTAGGGTTAGGGTTAGGGTTAGGGTTAGGGTTAGGGTTAGGGTTAGGGTTAGGGTTAGGGTTAGGGTTAGGGTTAGGGTTAGGGTTAGGGTTAGGGTTAGGGTTAGGGTTAGGGTTAGGGTTAGGGTTAGGGTTAGGGTTAGGGTTAGGGTTAGGGTTAGGGTTAGGGTTAGGGTTAGGGTTAGGGTTAGGGTTAGGGTTAGGGTTAGGGTTAGGGTTAGGGTTAGGGTTAGGGTTAGGGTTAGGGTTAGGGTTAGGGTTAGGGTTAGGGTTAGGGTTAGGGTTAGGGTTAGGGTTAGGGTTAGGGTTAGGGTTAGGGTTAGGGTTAGGGTTAGGGTTAGGGTTAGGGTTAGGGTTAGGGTTAGGGTTAGGGTTAGGGTTAGGGTTAGGGTTAGGGTTAGGGTTAGGGTTAGGGTTAGGGTTAGGGTTAGGGTTAGGGTTAGGGTTAGGGTTAGGGTTAGGGTTAGGGTTAGGGTTAGGGTTAGGGTTAGGGTTAGGGTTAGGGTTAGGGTTAGGGTTAGGGTTAGGGTTAGGGTTAGGGTTAGGGTTAGGGTTAGGGTTAGGGTTAGGGTTAGGGTTAGGGTTAGGGTTAGGGTTAGGGTTAGGGTTAGGGTTAGGGTTAGGGTTAGGGTTAGGGTTAGGGTTAGGGTTAGGGTTAGGGTTAGGGTTAGGGTTAGGGTTAGGGTTAGGGTTAGGGTTAGGGTTAGGGTTAGGGTTAGGGTTAGGGTTAGGGTTAGGGTTAGGGTTAGGGTTAGGGTTAGGGTTAGGGTTAGGGTTAGGGTTAGGGTTAGGGTTAGGGTTAGGGTTAGGGTTAGGGTTAGGGTTAGGGTTAGGGTTAGGGTTAGGGTTAGGGTTAGGGTTAGGGTTAGGGTTAGGGTTAGGGTTAGGGTTAGGGTTAGGGTTAGGGTTAGGGTTAGGGTTAGGGTTAGGGTTAGGGTTAGGGTTAGGGTTAGGGTTAGGGTTAGGGTTAGGGTTAGGGTTAGGGTTAGGGTTAGGGTTAGGGTTAGGGTTAGGGTTAGGGTTAGGGTTAGGGTTAGGGTTAGGGTTAGGGTTAGGGTTAGGGTTAGGGTTAGGGTTAGGGTTAGGGTTAGGGTTAGGGTTAGGGTTAGGGTTAGGGTTAGGGTTAGGGTTAGGGTTAGGGTTAGGGTTAGGGTTAGGGTTAGGGTTAGGGTTAGGGTTAGGGTTAGGGTTAGGGTTAGGGTTAGGGTTAGGGTTAGGGTTAGGGTTAGGGTTAGGGTTAGGGTTAGGGTTAGGGTTAGGGTTAGGGTTAGGGTTAGGGTTAGGGTTAGGGTTAGGGTTAGGGTTAGGGTTAGGGTTAGGGTTAGGGTTAGGGTTAGGGTTAGGGTTAGGGTTAGGGTTAGGGTTAGGGTTAGGGTTAGGGTTAGGGTTAGGGTTAGGGTTAGGGTTAGGGTTAGGGTTAGGGTTAGGGTTAGGGTTAGGGTTAGGGTTAGGGTTAGGGTTAGGGTTAGGGTTAGGGTTAGGGTTAGGGTTAGGGTTAGGGTTAGGGTTAGGGTTAGGGTTAGGGTTAGGGTTAGGGTTAGGGTTAGGGTTAGGGTTAGGGTTAGGGTTAGGGTTAGGGTTAGGGTTAGGGTTAGGGTTAGGGTTAGGGTTAGGGTTAGGGTTAGGGTTAGGGTTAGGGTTAGGGTTAGGGTTAGGGTTAGAGGTTAGGGTTAGGGTTAGGGTTAGGGTTAGGGTTAGGGTTAGGGTTAGGGTTAGGGTTAGGGTTAGGGTTAGGGTTAGGGTTAGGGTTAGGGTTAGGGTTAGGGTTAGGGTTAGGGTTAGGGTTAGGGTTAGGGTTAGGGTTAGGGTTAGGGTTAGGGTTAGGGTTAGGGTTAGGGTTAGGGTTAGGGTTAGGGTTAGGGTTAGGGTTAGGGTTAGGGTTAGGGTTAGGGTTAGGGTTAGGGTTAGGGTTAGGGTTAGGGTTAGGGTTAGGGTTAGGGTTAGGGTTAGGGTTAGGGTTAGGGTTAGGGTTAGGGTTAGGGTTAGGGTTAGGGTTAGGGTTAGGGTTAGGGTTAGGGTTAGGGTTAGGGTTAGGGTTAGGGTTAGGGTTAGGGTTAGGGTTAGGGTTAGGGTTAGGGTTAGGGTTAGGGTTAGGGTTAGGGTTAGGGTTAGGGTTAGGGTTAGGGTTAGGGTTAGGGTTAGGGTTAGGGTTAGGGTTAGGGTTAGGGTTAGGGTTAGGGTTAGGGTTAGGGTTAGGGTTAGGGTTAGGGTTAGGGTTAGGGTTAGGGTTAGGGTTAGGGTTAGGGTTAGGGTTAGGGTTAGGGTTAGGGTTAGGGTTAGGGTTAGGGTTAGGGTTAGGGTTAGGGTTAGGGTTAGGGTTAGGGTTAGGGTTAGGGTTAGGGTTAGGGTTAGGGTTAGGGTTAGGGTTAGGGTTAGGGTTAGGGTTAGGGTTAGGGTTAGGGTTAGGGTTAGGGTTAGGGTTAGGGTTAGGGTTAGGGTTAGGGTTAGGGTTAGGGTTAGGGTTAGGGTTAGGGTTAGGGTTAGGGTTAGGGTTAGGGTTAGGGTTAGGGTTAGGGTTAGGGTTAGGGTTAGGGTTAGGGTTAGGGTTAGGGTTAGGGTTAGGGTTAGGGTTAGGGTTAGGGTTAGGGTTAGGGTTAGGGTTAGGGTTAGGGTTAGGGTTAGGGTTAGGGTTAGGGTTAGGGTTAGGGTTAGGGTTAGGGTTAGGGTTAGGGTTAGGGTTAGGGTTAGGGTTAGGGTTAGGGTTAGGGTTAGGGTTAGGGTTAGGGTTAGGGTTAGGGTTAGGGTTAGGGTTAGGGTTAGGGTTAGGGTTAGGGTTAGGGTTAGGGTTAGGGTTAGGGTTAGGGTTAGGGTTAGGGTTAGGGTTAGGGTTAGGGTTAGGGTTAGGGTTAGGGTTAGGGTTAGGGTTAGGGTTAGGGTTAGGGTTAGGGTTAGGGTTAGGGTTAGGGTTAGGGTTAGGGTTAGGGTTAGGGTTAGGGTTAGGGTTAGGGTTAGGGTTAGGGTTAGGGTTAGGGTTAGGGTTAGGGTTAGGGTTAGGGTTAGGGTTAGGGTTAGGGTTAGGGTTAGGGTTAGGGTTAGGGTTAGGGTTAGGGTTAGGGTTAGGGTTAGGGTTAGGGTTAGGGTTAGGGTTAGGGTTAGGGTTAGGGTTAGGGTTAGGGTTAGGGTTAGGGTTAGGGTTAGGGTTAGGGTTAGGGTTAGGGTTAGGGTTAGGGTTAGGGTTAGGGTTAGGGTTAGGGTTAGGGTTAGGGTTAGGGTTAGGGTTAGGGTTAGGGTTAGGGTTAGGGTTAGGGTTAGGGTTAGGGTTAGGGTTAGGGTTAGGGTTAGGGTTAGGGTTAGGGTTAGGGTTAGGGTTAGGGTTAGGGTTAGGGTTAGGGTTAGGGTTAGGGTTAGGGTTAGGGTTAGGGTTAGGGTTAGGGTTAGGGTTAGGGTTAGGGTTAGGGTTAGGGTTAGGGTTAGGGTTAGGGTTAGGGTTAGGGTTAGGGTTAGGGTTAGGGTTAGGGTTAGGGTTAGGGTTAGGGTTAGGGTTAGGGTTAGGGTTAGGGTTAGGGTTAGGGTTAGGGTTAGGGTTAGGGTTAGGGTTAGGGTTAGGGTTAGGGTTAGGGTTAGGGTTAGGGTTAGGGTTAGGGTTAGGGTTAGGGTTAGGGTTAGGGTTAGGGTTAGGGTTAGGGTTAGGGTTAGGGTTAGGGTTAGGGTTAGGGTTAGGGTTAGGGTTAGGGTTAGGGTTAGGGTTAGGGTTAGGGTTAGGGTTAGGGTTAGGGTTAGGGTTAGGGTTAGGGTTAGGGTTAGGGTTAGGGTTAGGGTTAGGGTTAGGGTTAGGGTTAGGGTTAGGGTTAGGGTTAGGGTTAGGGTTAGGGTTAGGGTTAGGGTTAGGGTTAGGGTTAGGGTTAGGGTTAGGGTTAGGGTTAGGGTTAGGGTTAGGGTTAGGGTTAGGGTTAGGGTTAGGGTTAGGGTTAGGGTTAGGGTTAGGGTTAGGGTTAGGGTTAGGGTTAGGGTTAGGGTTAGGGTTAGGGTTAGGGTTAGGGTTAGGGTTAGGGTTAGGGTTAGGGTTAGGGTTAGGGTTAGGGTTAGGGTTAGGGTTAGGGTTAGGGTTAGGGTTAGGGTTAGGGTTAGGGTTAGGGTTAGGGTTAGGGTTAGGGTTAGGGTTAGGGTTAGGGTTAGGGTTAGGGTTAGGGTTAGGGTTAGGGTTAGGGTTAGGGTTAGGGTTAGGGTTAGGGTTAGGGTTAGGGTTAGGGTTAGGGTTAGGGTTAGGGTTAGGGTTAGGGTTAGGGTTAGGGTTAGGGTTAGGGTTAGGGTTAGGGTTAGGGTTAGGGTTAGGGTTAGGGTTAGGGTTAGGGTTAGGGTTAGGGTTAGGGTTAGGGTTAGGGTTAGGGTTAGGGTTAGGGTTAGGGTTAGGGTTAGGGTTAGGGTTAGGGTTAGGGTTAGGGTTAGGGTTAGGGTTAGGGTTAGGGTTAGGGTTAGGGTTAGGGTTAGGGTTAGGGTTAGGGTTAGGGTTAGGGTTAGGGTTAGGGTTAGGGTTAGGGTTAGGGTTAGGGTTAGGGTTAGGGTTAGGGTTAGGGTTAGGGTTAGGGTTAGGGTTAGGGTTAGGGTTAGGGTTAGGGTTAGGGTTAGGGTTAGGGTTAGGGTTAGGGTTAGGGTTAGGGTTAGGGTTAGGGTTAGGGTTAGGGTTAGGGTTAGGGTTAGGGT